>JAANYP010006599.1:0-35000 GCA_020465985.1 Centrapalus pauciflorus | reverse complement strand
CCCCCGGTGGGCGGCCCCGCGCTCCGGCTTCCCCTCCCCGGCTTTCCCTCCCCGCGTGACCCCGCCTCCTCCCCTCTCCTTTTCTTTGTCATTTTCCTCTCCAACGGTCAAATGACCGTTTGTAATTTTAAAAAAACATATATATTTAACCTAAAATTTTTACCCAATAAATATTTCACTCCAATACATTAAATCATCACATCTTTCAATCTATACACTTTCAAAATTCTCTCTTTCAATCTTAATTTTCATACACCTCTCAACTTTATATTTTACTATCATTCTGTTATGACATATTTTGTACATATTTTTCAGTCATATTTTGCCTCGGATTTGGGTTATTTTTGCCTCGAATTGTTTAAGTACGACTCTGATTTGTCCGTTTTTGTGTTTCGCAGTTCGAAGGTTGCCTAAATTGGAAAAGAATGGAATATGGAGCTTAAACGTCAAATTTACGGGTTGAGCCGGTCTCCCTTGGAATCCTGTTGACTTTGACCGAGTTGACCTGATCGCGGCCGCGACCGCGCTAACCTGCGATCAGCAGATCGCGCCCATGCTTTTTATCTCGGCCGCGATCCCGAGAAAATATAAAAAGACAGCAGCCGTTTCGTTATTTTTTATGCATTTTTTAGACGAACTTTTTCACATAGATTAGAGTGCGATTAGTAGGTGTTCGATAGTTTTATGTTTTCAACTTAGTTTTTAGGGTAGATTAGTGAAGCATTCGGCTATTAGAGTGGATCAAAGCATTCGGTTGCGGGTTTCTCTCGTTTTTCATCTGGTTTTTGGTACACTCTTTCCGAATTTACTTTCTGAAATTATTATGTTTAGTATAGATCTCGTTTATTTTATTGTTTTTATCATGATTAGTGAGCAGTTTAGCCAAGCACTTGCTTGGTTACGTTTTTACATGGATTAGTGGAGTATTTGATGGTTTTGGTTGAAAAGTGTTTGATTCATTGATGTATTCTTGATTCATACGATTAATATGCGTAAAATCAGAATTATAGTTGATATTCTAGCAATATTGTGATCATGATTATTGATTATAAATGTTGTTTTTTATAAACTTAATCAAATTTAAGTGATTTATTAATTGGTTGCCATTTCTAGCATAATTGTGATTATGATATAATGACTAGTTAATAAATTGTGAAATCATTGTATGCAAATTAATTCTTAGCAGTATTGTGATTATAGGATTAATTTAATCTTTGATTTCCTTAGACTTGATTGATGTTTATGCGACTAAATTGAATATTTAGAGTTATTTCCGAGCGCTTGACGTGTAGACAGTTTTAATCTCTAAAAGCTATATTTAGTTGACTTAATTAATCGTAAACGACATTTATTGTTGATTTTTAGAAATTGGGGAATACTGGAGAACTCCATACTTGATTTTCTGAAATTAATAAAATTTGTCCATGAATCGGTTTTACATAAAAGTTTCAAACTCTTAAGCTTAAAAGATTTAAAACGGTTGGATTTAATTCCAACTTAATTTTATTTGACCAAAAACATCTTAAGTGTTTTTACACCATTTTACTCCATTAATCCTAAAAGACGTATCCAAGTGAGTGTTGCTTTTAATATATATCTGATATTAATCTGTTTTAGCGTTTAGGTTTATAAATTTTCGTAATCCGTTAGATAGTATAGTTTTGAGTATTTAGGGTTATAATCATCATCATCCCTTATCAATGGTTAGGTATTAGTGATAATCTTAGTATCGGTATCTCGATCCTTATTGCCGTTCCCTGAGTTCGATAATCCCCGAGGTCAGCTTCTAGCTATATTAATTACGACTGGTACACTGCCAGTGGTATTTGGTATGACTTAGGCTTTCTTCATTCTTTTGATTTTAATTGCCAAAGCCGCGAAGATCACGTTCACAATTTTATTTTATTGTGATGTAACCGTATACGTCTTCGTCGTCACACTCATCAACCGAAGAGTCGTCGGAAGACGAATCTCAACATTATCAACAAGTCTTTACAGCATTTTTAAATGCCAGCTCTGTGCAAATTAATCAACCTAGTGGAAGAATTGCAATTCGGAGAGACCGAGCAGCTGCAAATGAACGTCTAATGCGTAGTTATTTTACTGAAAGTCCTCTATATGGATATGATTATTTTCAGAAGGAGGTTCCGGATGCGCAAAGAACTATTCCTACGAATAGTTTACGATATGGAGCAACATTTTGAATTTTTTACCTTGCGATGGGATGCTCGAGGTAGAAGGGGATTTACTGCGTTACAAAAATGCACATCTGCTATTCGGCAACTCGCATATGGCATGGTGTCTGATTCGATTGACGACTCTCTTTTTATATTTAAAAGAACTTCGCGTGTGAAACACCCATACAACAATAATATATATTTAAGTGTAATTAACAATAATTAATACATCAATACTTGCGAAATTATGGTAGAATTAAAACTTTTACAACTAATGCATCATAAGCGATGCATCCAAATAACAACTATTAAATCTACAAGGTTACAGGTCATGATCCTGAAAACGAATAGTCAAGGCCAAGAAGTCGACTAACCTAAACCCAACACAATCACCAAAGCATATCGTTAGTCTCGAGCCTACAATCTTCGACAACAACGAAGAATATGTACTTCCCGCTCGATAGCTCAACACCTTAAAAAGGTTAACAACTAAAAGGGGTAAACAATAAAAGTTGTTTATTGAATTCTTAGATTAATATAAATAACTATTACATGCTAACCATGTCTATCCAACACATATTTTCTATCAGCCAAAGATATAAGGGCCAATGATGGCCAATGCCAAGTTAGAATGGGATCACCTCATCCTCGTTGAGGACTATCGGAGTCCCACATCGATTATTTACCTATTCGAATTCCCAACAAGATACCTCATCTCACTGAGGACTATTAACATTCTCGACATTTATTAATGTCACATGTTCCACCGTCACCGCCCGGCCTAGCCGAGTCAAGGTGAGGAACCAACTCAACTCTTGGAATCCACTACACCGCTAGACATAGTCGAGTCAAAGTGGGGGTTCCAACGCGTGTCATAGTAGCACGTTGTAACGCTTTTATAAAGTTGTCTTACCAAATCGGCACGTTACATTACCAAAGTACGTACTAATAATGACTCCAATTCAAAGGTGAGAACAAACATGCTTGCGGCCCAACATGTCATAATCATCGCCACGAAGGCGGTCCGTTGCCGTCCTCACATGATGTCAACACCGCCACTAGGATATAACTCATGCTTGCGGCCCAACGTGTCCAATCATCATCGCCCGCAGGCGGCCCGTTGCCGTCCTAACATGAGATAATCTCATCCCAATCCAAATACCACATACCCCATGGTCGTCTAGGGTTCCCTATCAAAGTCGGGAGTGGTATTACCTCTATCAAGTACGAGGTTGTCCCTATCAAAGTCGGGACTTCCGACAATGCAAGTACGTCGGCATCCGACATCCCAAATGGGCCGGGAATAATCCATGGACATCCAAATAGGTCCAAACGTATTCCACAACAAATTAGGTTTCAAGATGACTCATGAGAGTCTATAATGGTCTATAAGACCAATTAAAGAAACCACTCATGTGGTTCTACTAACCGTTCTTAAATAATGGTTCTAACATATCATCGGGGTCGTTTGACAATATAATAAACCTACCGGTTAAATAGTCCTTTACGCCCATATCATAATCAATTAGATTGTCACGAAGGCGACCCAATATACAACTTAAAGAGTCATGCATATATCCCAACTATTATTAATCAATCACAAAAGTGATTAGTCCAACCTACGAGATCATCAAACGTGAATTACCAACTTCCAACCAATATTATTCATACAGATAAGTGATTAGACATACTATATGAATTGCATAACAAACCAATACACAACTATGTCAACTATCATGGCAATTCACTTTTCAATTCATGATGCATGACAACATGTTCAATAAGGCTACAATGAATCCATCTATAGCATGTTATCAACAAAGGCATAAACAACAATTAACATGTAATCATTCATCTACATTAGTCCTAGAACTCACAGTGATTGGTTTAGAAGATTCCAAAACCTTCCAATAAATCCACAATAGCCCGGAGAATGGCTAAAGCTTGCAATCAAGCTCCTTTCGACTCAATTCACCTAGAAGCATTCATAACGCGTACACGTAAGCCCCCGAACACAAGATAAGCCCCTAAGAGTAGGCTAAGGGTATTGGGTGATCAAACCGAAAGTACTAAGTTCATATGAGGCCCTAGGAGTTCCGGACTCGATTCAAGGCCCTCAAACCCTTTAAAAACTTAATTTAGAGGTGCAACGAACGTATAAGACTCAAGCATCGACCCCTAACCAAGAAAAATCCATTTTTGGGCCAGAAACATGGTCATGGCACAACCAAGAGGTTAGTCGCGCCGCTACCCCCCTCCTGGACAGCTCCCAACTCATTTTTGAGTCAAAAATGCACACCAAACTCCCAAAACCTCCATAAACGTTTTCGTAACTTTGGAGGGACTTTACCAACAATATTAATAGCATATTAAGGTCACTTAGACACCTATAAACATATTATAATGATTTCATAACATTCCATGATTCCATGGAGCTCATACGGACTCCGAACGAGTCCGAAAATGACTGAAAACTTCAACCGACAACACCAAGCTCCAATTGGGCTTGTAATCAATTCTAATCAATTCCATAACAAAGTTTGACATATTTAGGATATTATTAGGCATTAATAATATATTCAAACATTTAATTCAACCCAACAATGACTAGGAACTCTTTAAAGCATTTCACCGAACACTTGGCGTGCGGTTTCGACTTAAAACACCAATTTGAGTTCTTGCACATACTTTGTGTTTCCCAACTCGTGCAAACACTTTAATAACACAATTGAACACTTTCCAAACATATTATACTATAATATAGCATTTTATTACTTCATGGAGTTCATATGAACTCCAAATGGGTTCCAAATGACCAAAACTCAAACTAAGCCTTTAAAACATCAAATGAGTTCCTACTAGCTTTTATTTAATTCCATTGTTATAAATAACATATTTGGGTTATGTTAGACATTCAATTTATATTTAATCATTCAATTCAACCCAACAATGGTTAAGAACTCTTTGTGGCATTTCACTAAACACTTGGCGTGCGGTTTTGGCTCCAAACACCAATCTTGAGCCTTTGCTCGAGTTTAACCCCAACCAATATATGAAATCATTAATCTAACATATTTAGACCATTTTATACCCTTTCCACACATTTAAATCATAAAAGATTGTCAATTGGTTCATATGAACTCTTTTGAGTTCACAAATGGGTTAAAACCCAATTCACCTCTTCAAAGCTCCATACGAGCTTCTACTTAATTCCATTTGATTCCATATCAACATATAACATATATGGTTCAAGATTGAGCATAATTAACTTACTAGAACATCAAACTCAAATCCATAACCCATTAGGTCTCATGTGAGCCCTAGATTGGGTTCTAACCAAAACTAACTCAAACTACCGATGTAATTGCATATTATGGCTTCATTTTGATCATATAACAACATGTTAAAAGATTAGAGCCATTACCAAACCTTTAAACATTAACCCATTTAGGGTTTTCATATCCAAAAATGGAGGAATAGAGAGAATGAAGAAGATGGAGAAGAGTAGAGGATGTTTATACCTTCAAAATGCTTCCAATATCAAGGTTTTAGCCTTGAATCTTGCCAAATCTTGATGAACCCCCAAGCCCTAGCTTTTCTTCTTCCTCTTCTCTTCCAAAATTGCAAAAATAAAATTATGTGTATGTGTGTGGTCTTGGACGGTTTTGAAAGAAAGAGGGGAGGGGATTTGGCCTTTGGCCACCCCAACCCTCCAACTCTTACCCATTTACAATACACACCCCTCCACAACTCATCTTTCATTTGCAAATAGAAACTACACTGCTATTAGGTGCAACAATTAAATATTTCAATAGCCAACTAAGTAGTTTAAACACAATTATTTTAAATGGGTTCAAACACTGTATTAAACCATTATTATGTCATAATTAATTGTCATTTTATTGTTTTACAAATTTTGGGGTGTTATAGCGTGAAAGCTTGCAAGAATTCTGTAAGGAAATTATTCAGCTATACAGACGAAAATATTTGCGTAGACCGACTGAATCTGATGTTCATCATTTATACGCGTTCAATGAAGCAAAACATGGATTTCGTGGAATGCTTGGCAGCATCGACTGTACACATTGGGCATGGAGAAGTTGCCCTACAGAATGGCGAGGACAATATATGCGAGGCGATCACCAATATCCGACAATTATGTTGGAAGCGGTTGCATCACAAGATTTATGGATTTGACATTCATTTTTTGGCGTTGCGAATTCCAACAACGACATCAATCTGGTTAATCAATCACCAATATTCAACGACGTTTTAAATGGGATCGCACCGATTGTTCCTTTTGTTATTAACGGAACACAATATAAACATGGCTACTATCTAACCAATGGGATATATCCCGAGTGGGCGACTTTTGTGAAAGCTTTTTCGTGTCCAACTGATGACAAACGAAAAAGATTCAAGGCAGCACAAGAGTCGGCAAAAAAAGACATCGAACGAGCTTTTGGTGTACTCAAATCTCGTTTTGCTATATTAAACAACCCTGCACGACCATGGCATCCAAATAAAATTAGAAACATCATGTATGCTTGTGTCATATTACACAATATGATCTTAGAAGACAAAGGCTTCGCGATATGTTCATTTCAAGAAACCGAGCTTCCATCCAATCATCATTCCGCTTCCAATGAAGTATATCAAAATACGTTATTGGAAATTCGTAATCGGAAAACACACAATAACTTTCGCTCAGATCCTGTGGAACATATTGCACTTGCCCAAATACCAAATTTAGACGGCTAGTTTGTATTTTTTTTTATTGTTATGTATTTTTTTATTTTAATTCGGTAATTTTTAATGTTTAGTTTATGTAATCGTTTTTAAATATTTATGAAATTAATTATTTTAGTTCTGATATTTGTTTTGTTAGTTAAAATGAATTTATTTAAAAAAAATTAAGAAAGATGGAAATGTATAGAAAGATGGGTATTTCCACCTTAGAAAAATGGAAAAAGGTGGGAAAAGGTGGAGAGAGAAAAGCTGATGTGGCGCTGACGTGTACTGAAAGGTGGGTTTGAGAAAGATTAGTACACCCTTCACTCTAAACATCTTAGCAATTAACTTGTTATAACAAGTTTTTCAATGACATGTCACTATCTTATGCCATGTCAGATGACACATGGCTTACATCGCTGACATGGAATTTTTATTAATTGAAAAATCAACAAAAAATATTACTATTTATAAAAAAAATCAGCTGTAACAAATAACTACAAATGCAAATGATAATAATAATAATAATAATAATAATAATAATAATAATAATAATAATAATATAAAGCTAGAAATGTTGAAATTAAGTCATGAAAAAAATTAATTTTATGTATTTTAACTTTTAGGCCTATAAATATTAATATTTATCCCAACAATAATTTAAAGTTAACTTATTTATTAGTGTACTTTAATTTTTAAATCCAAAATAATAAAAAACTACACTAAAATAATTTAATTTAAAAATGTTATAAACTATTTATTTGTTGTTCTGTTAGATTTTTTAAGATAATTTTCAATCTTTTAGATATATTATATAGACAATTTGTAGTTTTATTTTTCATTTTTATTATCTTGGACATTTGAAAATTTTAGATACTAATGTTCAAGTTGTTTAATTTGGAAATTAATTTATTAGATAAAAAATGATTAATTGAAAAAATCGATTAACAGATTGTCGGTTAACTGTTATTTTGTTTAATTTATGTTTACTAAATTCTCGAACCAGTATCTTCAAGTAATATCCAAAATACAATTTCGGTTCGATTAACCATCCATAAAACCCGTCATAGTTAATTGTTTCATCTTTTCTTTTGATTTTTCCATTGGACTATCTATCTTTATCTTTATCTTCTATTTACTAAAAAGAAGATGATCATTCTTTTAAATTGACACGTCACCATGCTACAGAACACACGATCGATCACCCACTCTCTCTTCTTTCTCTCTCTACACCTCCGGCCGGCGACCGCCGCCACTGCCACTCACCGGTGCACCACCACCACCACCATCTCCTCCATCTCCCTCTCGCCACTCTGTCTCGCTCACTCTGCCTCCTTCGCTCGCTCGTCTCCCTCTCACTCTCACAACCAATCGACAGCGGCCTAAACCCTAAAGTCGCCGCCGCCACCATCGCTTAGTCTCACTCCCTCGACACTCACCTTACCTACACCTTTCTCCCTCTCGGCTACCACAACCACCGCTGCCGCCGATGACCAGGAACGGCCGCAGGTGCGGCGCCGCTGGCCACCGAACCAGAACCATCATCGCCGCCTACCAAACTTAGTTTCCAGGTTTGTTGTTTTAACTCGTTTTACTTTTAGTTTGTTACTCTAGGTATCCTTGTAACAGCATCATCGATCCTTGACATGGGTACCTCTCCTGATTCTACCAAATCCGTTAAATCCTTTAAAAGAAAACTGATATCTGCAAGGAACCATCATCTGGAAATTCCACATAAGTAATACTGGAGATGCAAACTTGCAAAGCTTAGACAATACATTATGAAGTGGAACAAATTGGGCAACTAACAAACACATTTATGGAACAATGAAATTATGACAAACGCTTGGTTAGTAACAAAATTTGAAATTTGTGTATTGATCTGGGATGAGTGACCAGCCCACAGAAAGGTCTAGACGAGCAGGAGGCATGGGCTAGCCGTCAAACCAAACTTCAAATAGTTTGGGGCTATATCCCTCAAATCCTTCATTTTCAAGTTTTTCCTTATATAATGTAAATACTGTGAAATCAAGAATTTTATTCTTGCACAATCTATCTTAGGCAAAGAAATTCATAATTTTTCAGTTTAATTTTAAATTTTAAATTCTTGGCCAAACTTGTAAAAAATGTAAAACAATAATACAGCTTTATAATTTACTCTACCATATCTATGTCCGCATTAACAGCGGACGAGACAACACTTATGTAATTTGATCCACGAGGATTGGATAAGCGATCAATTCCTTCCCAATCTGAAATTACTATGCCCTGTAGATAATTTCTTTCGTTACTTTAGCAAATACAAAAACTTGCACATTTTTTGAAAATTAAGTACAACAAAGTGAATGAAATTACCTTAAATCCCCACTTTTCCTTCAGGATATTTGTTAAGAGAAAACCATGACAGTGTAATTTGGTTCCATTCCAACTAGAGAAAACCATGATCGTATTGTTAATTTGTTATTATATCTTTGATTACAGTCTTGAGAGATTATTTATATCCCCAAGTATTTAAAATTCTGCCAGCTAACAGATTGGTAACTATCTGTTGCATTCCTTCCCCTTAAAAATTTTCACTGGAGCAACTAGCGTCTTGCTTTTTCAACACATAAATCTTCAGCTTCGGCATTAAGATTGACCAAAAATTTAGGAAATTGAGCCTCAAATTTTCAACTGGTTTCTAAATGGCTTTAGATTCCAAGTTCCAAGTACCCCTCCCACTGGACTAAATATTGCACTTGACCATTGTTCAGGAGATTTACTTGTCGAATTGTTTTTTTGGGCATAGGGAAATTTGAATATAATTACTCAAGCATTGGCAGCGGTTGGGTGTACAATGGTGCTAATACCCAATCCAACCACTGTCCATTTTCATCTACCGAATAATCTTTCTGTTCAAGTACATGGAGAATACGATGATTTCACTTCTGAACCCATAACTAAATTTACGTTCTTTCATACAATTTTCATGGATTTTTCCATCATTTGGAGCTAATCTTCATATACTTGGAGTGATAATCATATTTAAACCATACTTAACACATCATCAAGGCCCATACTCCCATACCATCACATATCACAGTTTAATTGCGTATTGTTCAGAATAACATACCTAAATATAATGGGTGCTTGGATGTGCGATTAGACCAATTATTTTGACTTCAAGTTGCAACAAATCAATTTACAATATTTGAGAGAAGCTGATTATGATTCTGATTATAAAGGGTAAAAGAAGCAAATGTGGAGAATCAGGTGATGAGCTGCTGTAGCAAAGCTGATTGTCTTTAAAGCGTAAATTATTATCAAACTTTTCAAAAGAATTTCAAATAATTATGATTCTGATTGTAAAGGGTCTACGTCTTAAATGCCTAAATGGAACCCATAATCAGATTTGAAATCTTGCCTTAATATATAATCCTGCTTGTATCATTAAATATAACAAATTAATTGGATATTGTTCAGAATCACATCCCCAAATGGGTGTTCTGACATGTGCTTGAAATAAATATCGTCATTTGTGACTCGAACTTGATTAGTACATTTGAAGTGTTTGACATAAAGTATGTATAAATGATTGCTCTTATTATTCAGGGCCAAAAGGCCAAAAACATTTATTCTGGAAGTATGTATGGAGTTACTATAAGAAGCTAGATTATTGATATAATGTAAATTTACCTAACTATCTAAGCACCTTAGTTGCTTTCATGACCGTTTTACTATCATGTTAGGTTTAGACTTCAGGCCTAATTGGTGGTTTGAAAAGCAATAAAAGTTCAAACTCTCAAATATAGTGAACTTACATGTTATATCAAGTTTCAAACTCTCAAATATAGTGAACTTACATGTTATATCATGTTAAGTTGTTGTTTTCTACAGATTTCATGCTAATTTGCTTGATTTGTTTTCTATAGATTTCCTGTTGTTTTCTAGAATTACAATCTTGATCGATGATGGAACTGGAAGCGTTCGTGCAACTATATATACACCAGAGGCTGAAAAACTAATACCATTTACTGCTACACAGCTAAAAGAAGCAGAAGAAAAGGTAAAAAATTTTCAAGTTTTTTTCGACTTAAATGTCAGCGTATATATCAACTTGCATTAGAAAGTCCCATTAATATAAAATTGTTAACAACCTACATGAAGTGCTTATCATATGTCATATATTAAAGATGTCTAAGAACATCTACGACGCTTAAAGTGTATATAATTAAAAAAATCATGCCGTTAGTCGCGAAGCTCTATCGCAGTCTTTTAACTTGGGTATAATATAACGTTCAGCTTGTGGTGAAACTAATTTTTTTTCCACCTATAAACTATTATTAAAGCATGTTCATTCCACTCGGTGTATAATTTCTATTGTGATGCTACCCTTTGTTCATGTTAATTCTAGAATCATATTGCCTAATGTGATAGTGTATTCCACATTTCAGCCCGTCTTTCACTTTTTTTTTTTGTCATTAGACACTTACATGATTTTATCTCTCTTTAAATAGTCGTACAATTATTTTTGTGTTGAAATTTTTAGATATGGTATGAGAATTATTGAACCGGTATGTGATAAACAAAATTCTGTTTAAATTTCCTTGTTCTTTCTTAGTGATCCACATGTTTAAATATACTTTTATGCATTCGATTAAGCAAAACTTGGTTATTCTTAGCATCTATTGGTTTACTGCTTCACTTAGTACATGTACTTGTTAGCTGGATTATAAATGATTGGAATTGAGGTTGTAGTGTTCAATTTAAACTTCTCTTCCGTTACTAATAAATATATATTGCATGGTGTTTCTGTTCATGATCACATTGCTCTTTCAGTTGACCAGCAAACAATTGTTGCATTATACGCTTCTATGATGTCACATTTCATGGCGAGACTCGGATGAAAATAAATATCGTCATAGCTTACAACTGAGCTCAACTACTTCCTTCACATCATTATGTTGTTGTTCCAAAGTATCAAACTTCTTATTCTGCTTTCTGCTTAGTCCATCCACACCAACAAAGCTTGCAAAAAGGTCATTACTTCAACCAAAAAAAGTATCACGGATGAGACAAATGTTTTGGCCACAAAACCCGAAGAAAGCAATCTTATAATGAAGAAAGATGTTGTTCCACTTGATGAAGAGGCTGATGGCACTCCAACCAAAAAGACCAAGAAATCTTCAGCTTAAACAACTTTACGTATCTCATCTTTTGGACCATGTTGTCATGAAGATAAACTTTTGATTTTTGAAGCCCAAAACATTCATCTTTTGAAGCCAACTATCCGTTTACCTTTTGCGTTAATCATCATTTTGTTCTTCATGATTGTAAAGTACAACCTTCGTGTAAACAAACCATGTTTACGTACCGCTTAAAAAGGAATGATGGGCTCAATATGAACATGACACATTAATTTAATGAATATCTTTGGTTTTTTTTAATGAAATTTACTTCTTATTTTCTAATTATTATTTCAAAACTAAGTCTCATTTCAATACAATATGTACATTTCTATAGTGAAATTTTATCAAGTCTCGGGACCATGGGCTATGCTTTGCACAGCCGATACCGTACCTAGTATATTAATAAAAGAAAACCTCTAATGTCACGTGTCATTTCCTCATTCCTCTAAATTTTTTATTTCCCGCTTTTTTTTTTTCTATAATTAGATTTCTAATTTTACCAATTCATTATTATGAAAATTTATGGAATCTTATATAAATACTTTCATATTAACCCATACAGTTAAATTAGAAAATATTTTAAATATTCTAATATTAATCTAAATTTATTTTTACACAAAAAAGTTCATATTTTGATGTCTGTAATTAATTAAAACATACAATTTTTTTTATCTTATATGATATTTTCTTGGTATAAAACATACATAACTATACGTGAATTATTTTAATTAAATGCTACTGTTTATGTTAGTTTTTATAAAATGGATTTAGCTTACATATTTTGGGTTTTTCTTATTCAGAAAAAAATTTGATCTTACTGTATTTATAATTAGATAAAACTAGATTCTTATGAATTTTATGTAAATCGAGCACACAATTTTTTATTTTTTATTTTAGAATAAACTAATCTCACATTCGTATAATAAAATAAATTAATTTTGAGTTAAAAGTTTATGGATAATTTTTTTCATGACCTATATTGATAGTATATAAAATATTATAGTTGAGAAACATTATAAATATTTAAGTTGAATTGAATTTTTGATAAACTAAATATATGCTTATATCACATTCATATAATAATGGTTTATTTGTTTATAAGTTTATAATCTTAAAAACTAATTATTATATATATGTATGTGTGTGTGTGTGTAAAAGAAAATGTCTAGCATCACGTGTCGTTTCTTTGGTTACTAAATTTTTTTTTCCCATCCAATTTTCCATATAGGATTCTTCTTAATTAGTTATCTAATTTATTTTTAAAAAATATATAAAAATATAATTAAGTACTACCTAGTTTAACTGTTACATATATAAAACAATCTTTTTAATTGATTTAAATAACTTTCAGATTTAGCTACTAATGTTCGGCTGTTCGCTAACTATGCATTATTTTATATATTCTAAAAGTGAAAAAATGCAATATTATAATTTTTTTAATCTTAAATTTTTTTAAATTTTGTTCTATATAAAAAATAAATTTAGTTTTTTATTTATACATAAAAAATCTAAAAATAAAAAGTTTTAAAAAGATGAGATACAATAAATAATATTCATACATATTTAAAAATAGAAATTTATTAATTATCCTTAATAAAAAAAGATAACACTATTTTCGTATTTTTTAAGAAAAAAATAAATATTTTTGTATGTAATTGACGTTTTGTGTATATTTTTAGTAAACATTTATTTATAAAACTAGTTTATGTCCCACGTATTACGTGAATAAAACTTATTTATATTCATTTATTATATATATAGATAAAAACAATTAATTATGTTATATATATATATATATATATTATACAGAATTTGGTTCCACAGCGTCCCTTGTGAAAGCCTGCGTATCCAGCGTACCCCACATAGGCAAGGGTATTTTCGTAATTGCAGCGACCATTCACATTGCTTAACTTCATCATTCACATTAATTGATCATTCACATTAGTCAATTGATCATTCACATTACTTAATTGATCATTCACAACACTTATTTAACTATTTATACTTCTTGTACACTTATTTGATCATTCACATTACTTAATTAACCATTCACATTACTTAATTGACCATTCACATTATTTAAATGGTCATTCACATTACTTAATTAATCATTCACATTAGTTAATTGACCATTCACATTACTTAAATACATTTAACATTGATGGTATGTAGAAGATGAAGTCTAACATTGTTGTTCTCGTCATTCATCAAATGTGAATGGATATTTACCTAATGTGAATGACCATTCACATTAGAAGATTGATCATTCACAAAACGTAGTTGACAATTAACAGGACTAATGTAAGGTGCTGATATTATTTCACCAATGTGAATGGTAAATTTCCTAATGTGAATGGTCATTCACATTAGCTGAATGATCATTCACATTGGTTGATGTTATTAATGACCATTGTTACTGTTTGTCATTAATCTTGAGAATTTGAGAATTACATGAATGACCATTGTTACTGTTTGTCATAATCTTGTTACTGCTTGTTAGTAGTTGATGATGCACGACATACATGCTGTGCTGATATGGTACAACCAATGTGAATGGTAAATTTCCTGATGTGAATGGCCATTCACATTAGCTGAATGATCATTCACATTGGTTGATGTTATTAATGTTTGATAGATTTGAGAATTTGAGCGTTACATGAATGACCATTGTTACTGTTTGTCATTAATCTTGTTACTGCTTGTTAGTAGTTGACGATGCACAGCATATATGCTGTGCTGATATGGTACAACCAATGTGAATGGTAAATTTCCTAATGTGAATGGCCATTCACATTAGCTGAATGATCATTCACATTGGTTGATGTTATTAATGTTTGATAGATTTGAGAATTTGAGCGTTACATGAATGACCATTGTTACTGTTTGTCATTAATCTTGTTACTGCTTGTTAGTAGTTGACGATGCACAGCATACATGCTGTGCTGATATGGTACAACCAATGTGAATGGTAAATTTCCTAATGTGAATGGTCATTCACATTAGCTGAATGATCATTCACATTGGTTGATGTTATTAATGTTTGATAGATTTGAGAATTTGAGCGTTACATGAATGACCATTGTTACTGTTTGTCATTAATCTTGTTACTGCTTGTTAGTAGTTGACAATGCTCAGATTCACATGTTGTGCTGATATTATTTTACCAATGTGAATGGTCAAATAAGCAATGTGAATGATCATTTAAGTAAGGTGAATGATCAATTAAGTAATGTGAATGATCATGTAAGTAACGTAAATGATTAATTAAGTAATGTGAATGATCATTTAAGTAATGTGAATGGTTAATTAAGTAATGTGAATGATCAATTAAGTAATATGAATGATCAATTAGTCAAATAATTATTGTGAATGATCAAATAAGTGTAAAAGAATTGTAAATAGTCAAATAATTCTTGTGAATGATCAAATAAGTGTTGTGAATGAATAATTAAGTAATGTGAATGATCAATTAATGTGAATGATGAATTAAGTAATGTGAATGATCGCTGTAATTACGTAAATACCGTTCCAGCCAAAAAAAAGGGGGGACGCGCATGGAATTGCATTTTTTGATCACAACCATTGATTTATTTAATCTTGTGGCTTTGGATGGGTACCCTTGGTACACTGGATTTTTGAAGGGACTCTTTTGAACCTGAATCAATATATACATATACATATATATATATATATATATATATATATATATATATATATATATATATATATATATATATATATATATATATATATAGGGGTGGGTTCAATGGAAAACCACCATGCACGTGAAAACCATGGAAACTTACGCATACCGTCCGATTTGGTGCATTTCATGAAAAACGCGGTGGCATGAGGTAATGCATCACGCGGGATTTTGATGTATCACGCGGAAAATTTGATGCATCACGCGAGATTTTGATGCATCACGCGGGGAATTTGATGCATTTGTGGTGGTGCAGTGCGGTTTTCACAAGTTTTCAGGTGCATTGTGGTTTTCCATTGAACCTCCCTCTATATATATATATATATATATATATATATATATATATATATATATATATATATATATATATATATAATGTTTTTATTTATTTTTCTTGTTGATAATTTAGTTATTTTTATATATATTAGAAAAGATTAATTGTATTTTATCTCTTATTTTATTTTATATTAAAAATAATAAAGTTGTATTTATCTATATATGTTTATAGATATTTGAAAAAACTAATTGTATGTATCTTTTCTTTTATTTTATGTTAAAAATAATAATGTTATATTTATCTTTTTTTTGATGAAATAGATATTAGAAAACGTTATTGTATTTATATTGAAAATAATAAAGTTGCATTTATTTATGTTTATAGATATTTGAAAAAACTAATCGTATTTATCTTTTATTTTATTTTATACTAAAAATAATAATGTTGTATTTATCTTTTTCGGTGAAATGTGGTAACGTCACGTGGCAAATTGTGTTCTCATTTATTATATATATATATAATCAGGTTCATCAGCGTACCTATGAGATTCCAGCGTACCCAGCGTACCCTAATGTGAATGATCATTCACATATATTTTTTTTGAATAGACATGTATAAGACAACATTATAATACTTTTTTTCAAAAGGAGCAACATCATAAATCTTGTGAATGGTAAAAAAAGATCATGTGAATAGTCATTCACACCATTCACATGGTGTCAAATGACCATTCACATGGATGACCATTCACATAAATATGCATTGAGCATTCACATAATATTTAAGGACACAGAAAGTGTGAATGTATGTGAAATATATATATCATGTGTATAACATTAATTTAAACATGGTTATGAGAAAAAAAATTTAAAAAAAGTTTTTTAAGGTTGGTACCTTCGGGTGCACTTGATTTCGAGAGGTACCTTTTTGAACCTGACTCTCTCTCTCTCTGTATATATATATATATATATATATATATATATATATATATATATATATATCCACGTGATACGTGAGTTAATAACTAGTTTTTAAATACATTGTTTCTGGTTGAGAGATCGTTCTTATTTAACTATAACTAGTTTATAAACCCACGCATTACGTGGATAAATGTTAATGAATAATTGGTTATAATATACTTATGTAAAATTAAAATTAAAACATATAAATATTTAATATTTATAAAAATACAATTATAGTATGGTTATTTGTTATAGTCATTATTTAATAGTATTTACTATTTTAATAAATTTTAAACTATTTTGAAATTTATATGTAGTTAATAGATATAATTTAAAATTTCAATTTTATATAAATGTAATTTATATAGATATTTATTAGAATTAATAAAATGTAACGAAATATGATTTTATTAATATTGTATTATATTTACTTTTTTACTTATTTAATATTGTTTGTATAATATTTATTTATGTTTAATATATTTTAATAAATTTATAAACACATAATAATTTTTTTATATAGACATAGATAAGTAAGTATAATATGTAATTTGGATGTATTTGTATTATAATCAAATTTGATCTTATTGTATTTATAATTAGATAAAACTAGATTCTTATGAAATTTATGTAATTGAGCACACAATTTTTTATTTTTTTTTGAATAAACTAATCTCACATTCGTATAATAAAATAAATTAATTTTTAGTTAAAAGTTTATGGATAATTTTTTTCATGACATATATTGATATTATACAAAATATTATAGTTGAGAAACATTATAAATATATAAGTTGAATTGAATTTTTGATAAACTAAATATATGCTCATATCACATGCATATAATAATGGTTTATTTGTTTATAAGTTTATATTCTTAAAAAATAATTATTATATATATATATATATATATATATATATATATATATATATATATATATATATATATATATATATATATATATATAGATGGGATCATTGCAGAACCTAAATTTAGTGTAGAACTGTAGAACCAATATCGTCCATAGATTAGAATAATCTAATGGTCTTGATTAAAAGATTTAAGTTTGGAATTAGTGAAAAAAAGATTGGTAATAGTGATATTTTAATTCTTGGAGGGGTAAAAAAGGAAAAGATTGGAAATAGCAAAAAGATTGACATTAGCAAAATAAATATCTTTTTTCTTTAAATTAAAATAACATTAATATTATTAATTTTTAAATCAAAAAAATTATACCATAAAAACGAGAATTTTATACTCTTTAAAACGAGACCGGTCATGATATATTTTTTTCAAAAAAATTTTACGTGTTTATTTTTCGTAAAAAAAAATTACCCAGACCACGATGCAATATATCATGGTGAGATAATGAGATCATTCGATATCGAATGAACACTTTGATATCGTATATTTAACGTCAATGCAACACTGCATATACGCTCATTATTAACAGAGCTAAAATAATAGTCACAATTAGTAGTCAAAGTTGGTGGATTTAACGAGGACGGTTATGATAAATATTTTTTATTTTTCGTAAAAAATTTTTTACCCAGACCACGATGCAATATATCATGGTGAGATCATGAGATCATTCGATATCGAATGAACACTTTGATATCGTATATTTAACGTCAATGCAACATTGCATATATGTTCATTACTAACAAAGCCAAAATAATAGTCACAATTAGTAGTCAAAGTTGGTGGATTTAACGAGAACGGTTATGATATATACTTTTTTATTTTTCGTAAAAAAATTTTTACCCAGACCACGATGCAATATATCATGGTGAGATCATGAGATCATTCGATATCGAATGAACACTTTGATACCGTATATTTAGCGTCGACGCAACACTGCATATACGTTCATTATTAACAGAGATAAATAATAGTCAAAATTAGTAGTCAAAGTTGGTGGATTTAACGAGAACGGTCATGAATATATTTTTTTGAAAAAAAAATTACGTGTTTATTTTTCGTAAATTTTTTTACCCATACGACCATTCGATGTCGAATGAACACTTTGATATCGTATATTTAACGTCGATGCAACACTGCATGTCCATTATATATTAAAAGAGTAAAAAAAAGTCAAAGTGGACAGTCAAACTTGGTAGGCTGCTATTAATTCATTGTTAATTGTATAATTACCATCTTATCCCTAGTGTTATATTATAATCTAATGGTTTAGATTGGTTCTATGGTTCTGCACTAAATTAAGGTTCTGCAATGATCCCAACCCTATATATATATATATATATATATATATATATATATATATATATATATATATATATATATATATATGTGTGTGTGTGTGTGTGTGTGTGTGTGTGTGTGTGTGTGTGTGTATTTGTGTGTAAAAGAAAATGTCTACAGCATCACGGGTCGTTTCTTCGCTTACTAAGTTTTTTTTCCCACGCAATTTTCCGTATAGGATTTTCTTAATTAGTTATCTAATTTATTTTTAAAAAATATATAAAAATATAATTAAGTACTACCTAGTTTAACTGCTATACATATAAAACAATCTTTTTAATTGATTTAAATAACTTTCAGATTTAGCTACTAATGTTAGCTAACTATGCATTATTTTATATATTTTAAAAGTAAAAAAATGCAATATTGAAAATGAGTTGTTTTATATATTTGTTATCTTAAAATTTTTTAAATTTTATTCTATGTAAAAAGTAAATTTTAGTTTTTTTATTTATACATAAAAAATCTAAAAATAAAAAGTTTTAAAAAGATGAGATACAATAAATAATATTCATACATATTTAAAAATAGAAATTTATTAATTATCCTTAATAACAAAAGATAATACTATTTTGTATTTTTTAAGAAAAAAATAAACATTTATGTATGTAAATGACGTTTTGTGTATATTTTTAGTAAACATTTATTTATAAAATATCCACGTGATACGTGGGTTAATAACTAGTTTTTAAATACATTGTTTCTTGTTGATTGATCGTTCTTATTTAACTATAACTAGTTTATAAACTCATGCATTACGTGGATAAATGTTAATAAATAATTGGTTATACTATATTTATGTAAAATTAAAATTAAAACATATAAATATTTAATATTTATAAAAATAAAATAATAGTATGGTTATTTGTTATAGTCATTATTTAATAATATATACTATTTTAATAATTTTTAAACTATTTTGAAATTTATATGTATTTAATAGATAAAATTGTGTTCTTCTTTATTATATACTCAATTCAATTTAATTTGATATAAAATATAATTTATATATATATATATATATATTTACTAGAATAAACAAAATGTAATGAAATATGATTTTATTAATATTGTATTAATATACTTTTTACTTATTTAATATTGTTTGTATAATATTTATTTATGTTTAATATATTTTAATAAATTTATATACACATAATAATTTTTTTTTATATAGACATAGATAAGTAAGTATAATATGTAATTTGGATATATTTGTATTATATTAATAATAGTAACAATAAATATTAGATAATGAGAAATGTAAACAAATGTTGGATAGAGTTAATGATTTATTAATATTTATTAAAAAAAAATAAATCGTATTTATGTTTTATTTTATAAATGTTTTTGTATTTTATTATCTTTTCAGGTGAAACGTGGAAGCGACACGTGGAAAATTGTGTTCTCCTTTATTTTATATATATATATATATATATATATATATATATATAGAGTCAGGTTCAAATAAGTACCTCTCGAAATTAAGTGCACCCGAAGGTACCAACCTTAAAGAACTTTTTTTAAATTTTTTTTTTTCACATAACCATGTTTAATTTAATGTTATACACATGATATATGAATTTCACATAGATTCACAATTTCTGTGTCCTTAAAAAATTATGTGAATGCTCAATGCATATTTATATGAATGATCATCTATGTGAATGGTCATTTCACACCATGTGAATGCTGTGAATGACCATTCACATGATCTTTTTTTTACCATTCACAAGATTTATGATGTTGCTCCTTTTGAAAAAAAGTCTTATAATGTTGTCTTAAACATGTCTATTAAAAAAAAAATATATGTGAATGATCATTCACGTTAGGGTTGGGTTCCGGTAAGAACCCTCATTACTGTGAGAACGTGAGAACCACTCCAAAATGCACAAATTTGTACATCAAATGCACAAATTTTAAAAATTAAAAGTTTTACTTACAACCGTTATTAGTCTTAAATATAAATAAGTATCATAATCTAACACTAAAATTACATTAAAAAATTATATTCATTAAATTATAAACTAAATGCACAAATTTGAACATCAAATGCACAAATTTTCTTAAATGCACAATTCGTACATAAAATGGATAAATTATAGCATGAGATGTGTAAATTTTTACATGAAATGCATAAATATATCGAAAACATTTAATTTTAGTATCAAATGCACAATTTTATACAGTGGATGCACAAATTCTAGAGTGGTTCTCACGGTAATGAGGGGTTCTCATGTGAATTTATTACATATACACTAGAGTATTAACCCATGTATTACATGGGTGGTATAATTTATGAATGATTTTTATCTTAAAATATAACTATTAAACTATTATTATAAAGATACTAAAAATTTAATAATGAGTAATATTAATTTGATCTAACAACATTTATTGAATATATAAAATATGCAACTGAAAACTATGATACAAAAATAAACAGAATTAGCCTTTGAAAAAATGAATGTGTGTTCATGTTCCATTAACCTAATATTGGTTAATTTAATGTTATTGTATGAATATGTGTATATTTCTTACACATGCTTCATTCTATTATTTTTAATCTATAAATAATAAGAGATAAATATAATTATTCTTTTAAAAAGATAAATACTATCTATTATATTTAGTCCATAAATATTAATTTGTAGTGAAATATATAAGTATATATAAACTAAGATCTCAATTTATATGAATTAAAATATATTTAATTAAAAATAAAAAGTTTAAAAAAACTATTGATGGATAATAATAGTATTTCTTATATTATTTTAAATACTTAATAGTTATATATTTTTCTTTTTTACTTATATACATTTTATATAAATTAATGTGGTTGATTAATTGTGTTGTAAGATTAGGAAACAAATTTTATTGACTTTTTATTGAATTAAACTAATTGTAGATTGTGCTAAATTAGGAAAAAGAACGAAAAATGAAAAAATTATATCATTAGAAAGTGACGCTTTAAATTTATTTTCTTTTATTAATATATATAGATAGACAAAACTTTTACTTATTTAAAACAAATTGTTTGTCAGGGTACAAAGATCATTTGCTAAAAACATCCTTACAATATTATATCTGATTTTCCTGAAAATTCACGTGATTGGGACTTCCTTGACTGCTTGCCGACAAGTGACAACCTCCTAACTTTTTTTTAACTTTTTCCAACTTCTTTCTCTGCACACTGGCCACTCCCACTCGTGAGTCGTAATCTTGAAAATACGAAAGATCGTGGACAGAAGTCAAAGAATACAAAAGACCCACAAAATATCTAGTATTTTATTGTCTTGAGAATAAGTTTCTTATTGTTATTGTATATTAATCCAAAGTCCAAACATGGAGTAAATCCGCCGGCCGAGGGAAAATCAATGCTTATTTTGTTGGTACCCCATTATATTTAATGGAAAATCGTCTGTGTATCTTGTCATTATTTGTTGATTATTGCATTAAATATGTGGGTGTAGTCGAAATAGCAAAGGGAGTTGGATAAATAACGCATGAAAGCAATTAGGGTTCTTTGAATCTTGGAGGAAAAAAGATGTTTGGTTTGTTAAAAATTCCCAAATTTTCATTGGTATTTGTGGTTTGTGTTGTTGTTTGGTTTGAATTAGTTTGTGGGTATGAAACTGGAAGTGGCATTGTTGAAGGGAAATTGAATGTTCATTTGGTTCCACATTCACATGATGATGTGGGTTGGTTGAAGACTGTTGATCAGTATTTTATTGGATCTAACAACAGTATACAGGTTCAATTTGCTTTGATCTTGAATTAAAGTTTGAATCTTTTTTTTCTTTTCTTGATGTTTGTAGATTGATTATATAACATATATTCTTTTTTGTGGTTTAATGTTATGATCATACTTGAATCTATAGGGTGCCTGTGTTGAAAATGTGTTGGATTCGGTCGTTATGTCGCTGCTCCGTGATCCGAACAGGAAGTTCATATTTGCTGAGATGGTATCATCTTCTATTGATCTCATATATAGATATGGTTAGAGTTTCTTATGCGAAAATTGAGTGAAATCTAATAAGTTGAATCGAAAGAAAATCCAATATATGCCGCAAAAGTCAACTTTAAGTCTGGATGTGTATTTTGCGAGTGATCGTTTGATAGTAACTATTTGGAATCAGATATTTGGTTGTTACAAAACGAGCTGTAGAAAACAGTGTTTGGATGTGTTTATGCTATTTGAAGCTTGGATGTGTTAGGTGGCAATTTGAGTCATTCAAGCAAATGGGTCAAACGGGTTCACAACCAAAAGTCATAAATGTTTATATAATTTTGAAATTTTTTTCAAAGAAAAATATTTTTAATACACCGTTTTATAAATTTTCATTTAAAAAAAAAAGGTGTGTTCTATATTAGTTTTTTACAATGAGTCCATTTAACTGTTCGGCCCGATGGGTCAAGATTGCCACCCCTATTAATGTGTATATCATATATAGTCCCATACCAATTTGCTTAAGCTAGCAATTTACACAAAAGTCAATCCATATTTTGTGTTGTAAGATTAATGGAAATCAAGCTGAGCCCTTGAGCTCAGCTTGTTAAATTTTTTGAGCTCAAACTCGAGCTCTAGTTGCATAAAATCTCGAACTTGTTTGCAGCTCTACCATTCAGTGTGGTTTCCCAAAAAAAGCAGCCTTTTTGAGTACAAAAACTTCATTATAGTCTGCAAAAGCAAATTTTTGGTTTAACAGTTTCGTTGTTCTTCGCTTTATTCATCTGATAAAAGTATAACTTCTCATGACCTTTTTACGAGTAATGTATATACAACAGGCCTTTTTCCAACGATGGTGGCGAGTGCAAAGCAGAGAGATCCAAGCTGTAGTGAAAAAGCTCGTTGCTGCAGGACAATTAGAATTTGTGTACGCAGTTAGCATGCTTTTCTCAATATATAACGTGTACGTAGTTATTTCCTTGATTATAATCTAATGAACCAGAAATGGAGGGTGGTGTATGCATGATGAAGCAGCTACACATTACATCGACATGATTGATCAAACAACGTTGGGCCATGGATTAATAAAATTAAACTTCAATGTAACACCGCGTGCCGGATGGCAGATCGATCCATTTGGGCATTCTGCAGTTCAAGCATATCTTTTAGGAGCGGAGGTAATTTCTGGATTGAAGATTCTTCGTATTTCTGTATTTCGCTAAATTTAGTTGTTTATGGTTCTGTTGTTGGTTCAGCTTGGGTTTGATTCGTTGCACTTTGCACGGATTGATTATCAAGATAGAGCAAAGCGAAAGGGTGATAAAAGTCTTGAAGTCATATGGCGTGGCTCCAAAACGTTTGGTTCATCGGCTCAGATATTTACCAATGCCTTTCCTGTTCACTATAGTCCACCAGATGGTTTTAGATTCGAAGTTAGCGAAGACTTTGAGCCCATTCAGGTGCTGTTCCTGACGTATTATTATTTTTTTAGCACAGATTTCATGTTATTGTGCTAAAATTTGTTTCTATTCATCTGATGAAATCACAGGACAATCCTCTTCTCTTTGACATGAACGTTAAAAAACGAGTCAACGATTTCATTGACGCTGCACTGACTCAGGTAATCATTTTATATCTTACTTTCAGGTGATTGACTTTTCGAACCCTCATGATCAAGTTGTCTTTGGTGACTCTTTTATGATTTATCCTAAATCGCTCGATTTGAAATAAAAAAGTCAAAGTAGTTGATGAGGCGTTTGGTTCGCGGATTTCCTGGGATTCACTGTTAAAATCCTGTGTTTGGTTTGCAGATTTCAGTAAGGATTTAAAATCTCAGGATTTCTTAAATCCCTCCATTCTTTGTTATTTAAAATCCCAGCCTCTCCCCTAGGATTTTAAATCCCAGTTACCTTGCATTTTTTCAGATTAGCAAATTTTTTCTATAAGATAATGCAAATTCTTTGACAAAATCCTGACAAATGCAAATGTTGCATAATGCAAATCCTTTGACAAAATGCAAATCCCAGAGAAAAAAATCTGCGAACCAAACGCCCCCTCACTTTCTGAAGATGAAACTTTGTTTAGTAGGCGAACGATGATGATCTTTATCGACGTAAAATGAACAGGCAAATGTCACTAGGACAAATCATATTATGTGGACGATGGGAGAAGACTTTCAGTACCAATACGCAGAGTCTTGGTTCAAGGAAATGGACAAGCTTATTCACCACGTTAACAGGGTATCTTTTGATTCCGATTCTTGGCACAGATTGCAGGATGGCTCACGGATTGTATTTTTCAGTTTCATGTTCATAATTTTAACACAACTTGACTGAAAAAATGGATTTAAATCTGCTTTGATCACAGGATGGTCGAGTGAGAGCATTATATTCCACTCCATCTATATATACCGATGCAAAACTTGCTTCAAATATATCTTGGCCACTCAAAACTCACGACTATTTCCCGTAAGCTTGCTGTAACTCATTTATTGATTCATCAAAGAATGCCCGTTGAATTTATCAACTTTTGTCAACATACGCGTTTCTTATGTGCAGATATGCAGATCGCATAGATGCTTACTGGACAGGCTACTTTACAAGTCGTCCTGGCCTGAAAGGATACATTCGTTCATTGAGCGGATATTATTTGGTGAGAAGTGAATTAAATCTATTGTATTATATGTGTGCGTTTATGCATATATACTTATGGATTTCTTTATGTTTATCGTGTGAATCTTGATCATCAAACAAAATGTTACACAAATGTAAGCTATTTTGCAATATAATGAAAAGCCTGTGTAAATATAGTCAGAAAACTCAATAACTTCATGGAAACGGAAGTATGGACGTTAGAAATGTTCAAAAGATTTACGTTTTCTGAAATATTATTCATCACAAAGTAGGCAGCTCGGCAGCTCGAGTATCTGGCAGGAAGGCGAACTAAAGGCCCCAACACTTTCAGTCTTGGAGATGCTTTAGGAATCACACAACACCATGATGCAGTTACTGGTACCGCTAAACAACATACAACTGATGATTACGTAAAACGATTAGCAATTGGAGCTCATGAGGTACAGTTTTTAAGTTATTTTCTGGACTTACTCAACAGTTCATGTGCAATTAACGATATTTAATCGTCGATAGACTGAAGCTGTTGTCAGTTCAGCTTTATCGTGCCTAACGAGCTCTAAATCAAGCAGCGTTAGTTGCACCACCATACCCACATCGACATTTAGCCAGGTGATTAGTTTCGTTCTTTTAATAGTATCGGGTT
Organism: Centrapalus pauciflorus; assembly: GCA_020465985.1. Taxonomy (NCBI): domain Eukaryota; kingdom Viridiplantae; phylum Streptophyta; class Magnoliopsida; order Asterales; family Asteraceae; genus Centrapalus; species Centrapalus pauciflorus. The sequence goes on along the minus strand of JAANYP010006599.1, from coordinate 8,494 downwards.
TCCAATATCTTCATGGAAACAAGCAATGACAGTTCTTTCATCTGTGATAGTGTTCACTACTCAATATAAGCTATTGCCCACCAACAGAAAACATTCCTTCCGGGAAGAGTTTGGTAATTCAGCTTCCTAATTTCCCGATATATCGTACAATTAGATATGTACAATAATTCGATTACGAATCTCCCTTTTTCGTGTTTATAATATTGGTTTGTTCTTTTTCAGGTCATTGTCGCATACAACCCTCTTGGATGGAACCGCACAGATGTTATCAGGATACCGGTGAGTCTATAGTTTCGCTACGTAGTTTCAAATAGGGGTAAAGCCATACAATAGTAACCTACTTTTGAAAATTTATCAATATGGTACGTCTACTTTTTTAAATGTCGACATGGTACTTGTACTTCGATTTTTCATACCGATATGACCATCTTTTTAATAGACCCTGTTTTTCATACCATTAGAATTCTGTTTCGTATGTAAAAACCGGGCTCTATTATGTAAAATGACCCATATCAATACAGAAAAATGAAGTGCACGTACCATATAGACAATTAAAAAAGTAGACGTACCATATCGATACATTTTCAAAAGTAGGTTGCTATTGTAAGACCTTAACCCTTCAACATATGCCATATGTTTCTGATTTCTAACCGTTTTATTTGTTTGTGTTGTTAACAGGTAAAAGATGCTAACGTAATTGTTCAAGACAACAAAGGCAATACGATTCAAGCACAATTCATAGAACTCGATAACGTAACAAGCAACCTACGAAGCTTTTACACGAAGGCTTATTTGGGAATTTCACCCACAGAAGTACCGAAGTACTGGCTTTTGTTTCAGGCTTCTGTGCCACCTTTGGGTTGGAATACATACTTCGTTACCAAATCTGCTGGAATAGGTACTGTACTCTAAACAATTTCTATGATCTTTTCGCTACAATATGTTTATCGGCGGGAGATATTATGATTTTAGATCAATGTTGAATTATATAATTCAGGAGGTTACGTTTCTGTGGGAGACACTTTGCAGAACGATACTATTAAAATCGGTCCAGGAAACTTGAAGATGTCGTTTTCTTTACAGTCGGGACAGCTAAAAAGACTTACGAATTCAAGGACTGGGGCAAGTTCCATTTTTTGTCGTTAAAACGTACGTAAAAATGATCACTTTAATCTTCAAAGCTTTTCTAACCAATTTCTTCGATTTGTCGAATTTCCAGATTGATTTACCAATACAACAAAGCTATCTATGGTATGGTAGTGAAGCTTATGACCAGGTACAATAATCTAAGGTCCATTAGTTTCGATTATTTCTCGTTTTCATATTCACATGTTGTTGATATTTTTTCGATAGGCTTCTGGAGCATACATTTTCCATCCGGACGGATCACCCCCTGTTATTACTTCAAGATCAGTAAGCAGTCTTCTTCTTAAATTCTTGAAAGTCATGTTTTAGGCCCGACTACGACCCTTTGTAATCTTTAGTTCGGTTCTCAGTCCACATCTTTGTTAAGTAATTTAACGACTCCCGTTGATAACTTTCAGGTACCTATTAAAGTTGTCCGTGGACCACTTGTTGATGAAGTTCACCAGCAATTCAAGCCGTGGATCTATCAGGTCAGGATCTCGATTCTACGTACTTAGTTTATTTTCTTGATAAGCATACCGAATGAAACGGTTTTTATAGTATCTAACCTTCGTGTTCGTTGTGATTCTTCATCGTTGCAATTTCTTGCATCGACTTGTTTTCAGGTTACCAGGCTTTACAAAGACAAAGAGCATGCTGAATTTGAGTTCACTGTAAGTATACTCCATCTGGTTTAAGTTTTGGGTTTATTATGAAAAAAACCAACATGTTTTCATGTTTTTTTTTGCGTTTTCGTCCCTCCATCTTATTTTTTTCCATAAAAGTCCTCAAGTTATCTTTTTCTTTTTGGTTTACTAAAATTTGGACATTAGAACCTGGCTTTTCAGTTTTTAAAAACCCGGTTCACAAATTATAACCGGGGTCTAATGTCCAAATTCACTAAACCAAAAAGAAAAAAACAACGTGAGGTTTTTTATAGAAAAAAATAACATGGAGGGACGAAAACGCAAAAAAACGTGAAAACATGTTGGTTTTTTTCATAATAAACCCTTAAGTTTTTTTACAAAAATATCTCAGAAAATATTGTCCGCGGTTTTTTGGTCTTGCTACGGGTCCATAAAACCGCCCAAACGCGTCTTCCAAGTTATGGTGGGAGCTTGCAGTTATAAACTCAGTATCTCCTCTGTTCATGGACGATGTGAGACAATAATGTATCAAATATCGTTAACCGTTCTAGTTTTATAAAATGAAAAACTCACTTAAATCATAGCCTACATTAAGAACATTAAATTCTTACAAAAAAAAGTTATTGAATTCAGATTGGTCCAATTCCTACGGATGATGGTGTCGGAAAAGAAGTCGTTACAAGAATTACTGCTGATATGGCCACCAACAAGGTGTTCTATACCGATTCTAACGGAAGGGACTTCCTCAAAAGGGTAAAATCCGTTATAAGTTTCTCTATATGTTGGAAGAACTTATGTTGACTTTCTCAATCTTGTTAATATATGTTTTAAGAATTTATGCATTGACTTGTTGTGATTTTTCGATTTATTATCAGGTACGAGATTATAGAGAAGACTGGCATCTTCAAGTCATGCAACCTGTAGCAGGGAATTATTATCCTGTAAGTAACTCTCTCGTGTTTTGACATTTAGGGCTCGTTTGTTTTTTAAGTGATTAGATGTCTAATGTCTTATTACATCTGTCTAATAAAGAGATGATGTTAAATTTCTATTGACCAAATTAGAGATTAGAGACAATTAAGATATTAGACATTAAATCAAACAAAACCTTAGTTTACGCATATGCCTGTTTGTGAACATAAAGTGAAAATCTTAATTTGGGGTTCTAATATCATCATACGATACTAAAATGCTGTCTAAAATTCATCATTTTCAGCTAAATCTTGGAATGTTCACAACAGACAACAAAACTGAGTTGTCGGTGCTTGTTGATCGTGCTACCGGTGGAGCCAGCATCAACGATGGGCAAATGGAGATTATGTTCCATCGGTACTCTCTCATGCACCCTTGTTTTTTTATGACGTGAAGTCTCGTTTATGTATTTTTCTCATGTTATGCGATCTTAAAACCACGACTGAACCTTTTGGTTTCTTAAGGCGTATGCTTTTTGATGACGGTAGAGGAGTGGGCGAAGCCCTTGACGAGACTGTATGCACCAAGACCAAATGTCAAGGACTTGTGGTATGGTAGCGTAAACATTGAAACTTTTGTTTACACTGTTTTTGGGTCCCATGACCAGTGATCCTTATGAGGTCATTTTACCTATTAATGGAATCATTAAGAGGTCATTTTACATTTGAATAACTTCTTAATGATTCCATTAAGAAGTAAACAAACATCCAGATGGGACCCACAAGAACTGAATGATGCTGAATCAATATTAAACTCTTGCAAAAATGATTTAGGTTCGAGGGAATTATTATATGAGTGCCGACCATTTCGGCAGCGGATCACGGTGGCGCCGAACAACGGGCCAAGAGATTTATTCTCCCCTCCTCTTAGCTTTTACACATGAGGTATGTTACCTAAGTTTTTAAAGAAACAGTTGTGTTGGGCTGGCCCAGCCCAGGGACAATGGTTTATTTTGTGATGGTGTCCTTTGTTTAGGTTTTTAGTTTTTTACACCCCTCTTGGTTGGGCTCCTTTTGATTAGGCTTTTAGGTGTCTGCTTGTTGGGCTGGGCCTCCAAGCTTTTTGCCCCATGGGATAACATGCAGCTTCTTATGGGTTGGGCTCCTTGTGTTTGGGCTTTGATGCCACCTTGGGTTTGGGCCTGGTTTATTCTGGGTATTGTACCCTAACAAGTAACAACCACTTAAAGAAGGGTAGCCCACCCTCTGGAGTCTGGAGGCCCCCACCCACCGGTCCCACGGCCAACGTGGAAGAGGTAAATGCGTAACCAATGGTTAAGGCACATGTGTAGGGTTTGAACCCTGAACCTCCGCTATAAATTTCATATCCCTAACCACTAGGCTACCATCGAGGGGACAGTAACAACCATTTACTCTACAGAAACAAGAAGATTGGAAAGCTTCTCACTTAACAAGATCAACGACATCGGATCCGAACTACAGTTTACCCCCTAATGTTGCATTAATTACACTTCAGGTACTATTATGATCGTTACATAACGATTTGCAAGTGTTCCTTTCTGTCTTTGACTGCCGTTTTTGTAGGAAGTGGAGGACAGGAACGTGCTTCTTCGTTTAGCCCATCTATACGAGGTAACATCCATTGATGATCCAATGGTTCTTTTCTTTATTCACTTTCATATCTAACATACATCTTTTCGAGTGTTGTTAGGCTGGTGAAGATGTTGACTACTCAACGATAGCCAAAGTCGAATTAAAGAAACTTCTTGCAGGAAAAACGGTAAACAATCACGGCAATAGTTCCAAAACTACCGAATTCTTTTGCTATTTTTTTCAACCATTTCAAGATATTGTTTTTTTTACAGATCAAGACGATAAAAGAAACAAGCTTATCAGCTAACCAAGATAAGTCGAAGATAAAAAAGTTGCCATGGAAGGTCGAAGGTGGAAGTGTGAGCGACCGAGCACCGGTTAGAGGTGGGCCTGTTGACCCTTTAGCCCTTGTTGTTGAGCTTGGTCCTATGGAGATTCGGACTTTCGTATTGCAAATTTGATCGGTTTGAAATTATTTAATAAATATTATGTATCATTTTGCAAATAAGCTAAGGTTTACATCGTTATACTCATCGTGCACCATTGCCCATGAATATATTCTTGAGTCTTGAAGCAAATCCACCTGAGTTACTAAACATGGTTAGATCCTTATGGTTTTTATACAGGGTTAAATGTTATTTTCCTACTAGCAAATTGCTACATTAAATGAATTCTCTATTTAGTTTTGATAAACTAAGAGGATATAACTGTATAAGCAAGTCGATCTACTCGTAAGCTGTTGGAATTCAAATCGTTAAAAGATAAAAAAGAAAGTTTGTGGTAAATGAGTATGAACTTTGGACTTCATTAGGAACTTCTCTAATAAAGGAGCTTAAGCTTTAATTATTGAAATTGCGAGTCTATAAATAAGAATATAAAAACAACACAAAATACATGTATAATTAAAGTATATAATAAAAAGGCAAAAAGCATGACATTAAGTAAAATACTTGATAATAAAAGTTAAAAATTATATTGTCTCCTTGAATTTCTATGATTTTGATAGAAATATTTTTCAATATTTCTTTTTTGGGTTACTGGTGTGGTTCTTTTCATACACGACGAGTCGACGATTACCAAAGAGTTTTTTTTAGTATAAATATGTTCTAATTAATTGGTAATATTTAAAGAAAAAATGTAATAAATAACAAATTAATGGTTTACATTAAAATAAATGTACTTGGTCACTCAATATCATTTTTGATCATGTTAGTCCTCATGATATTTTTCCCTAACCGAAACTATGAAACTCGTTACCAGTAATCAAATATTCAAGTTAAAAAAATTTACACTACATTTTAATTTAAGATTTACGTTGAAAAAAGACCTATACGTTTTTAGTTTTTATCAATTTAGTCACAAGTGCTTTTTTTCATTTTAAATTCCTTATAAAATTAACATGCTTTCGCAATCAGTCATTCATTTTGACATTTTCAACTTTAATGGAAATAAATCGTCTCAGGAGATGAAAACGTGATGGTTTTTCCAACATGGATCTTAAACTTAAATGTGTCATCATTTCTTTTAATCTAAACAATAGATATTTTTGAAAAGACAAGTTAACCCAAACGAATTAGAACATGTCAGGACTTTATTTGGAAGATTCTAAGACTTAATCATCGTGTGTTCCACAACTCAACTTTACCAAAGAAAATGATATGACTGAAAGTGTAAATCAATTACATGTTGTGTTCCTTGAATTTTCTAAGACGAGAATGGATGGAAATAATAAGGATTTTGACTTTAATTCATTCCTCCTAAAACTGGAAAGAAAATGAAAGAACTAGTAATTAATCTTTCCATTCTATTCCTTTAGGCGTTTGTTTCGCGGATATCCTGAGATTCGCATTTGAAATCCTGTGTTTGGTTCACAGATTTTAGTTAATAATCCCAGGATTTCATAAATCCCACCATTCTTTGTTATTTAAAAACCCATCTCCCCCTCCTAGGATTTTAAATCCCAGTTGCATCGCATTCTGTAGATTAACCAATATCTCATAAAAGATAACGCAATTACTTTAGCAAAATCTTGATAAATGAAAATGCTGCATAATGCAAATCTTTTAACAGAATGCGTACCAAACGCCCCCTTAGTATTCCTCTCTTTATTTTCTAATTCTTTCCTTCTTCTGGAACAGATGTTAACGTTGAGTTCCACAAAAAAGTCATAAAATAGAAGAAAGGAAACTGTGAGAGAGAAAGGAAGGGAGAAGAAGAAGAGAAAAAAAGAAGAGTGTTTGAGGATTGAAGAACACAGTTGGAAGCTTTCCAGTTAAATTTCTTCAATCTTCTCAAAATTAGGATGATTGAAATTAAGGGTGATTTCCCTCACTTCCCTTTCTTTTCCTCTGTAAAAAACATCAAAAGAACATGCTTGATGTTTAATTTCCCTTTATTTCTTTCCTTTCCCTTAATGGGGCGTTTGGTACAGAGAAAAGAAACGAGGAGAAATGAAAATGGTAATGGGGAAGAAATGGAATTGGGGAGAAATGGAACTGGGTGGAGAATTGAAATTGTGTATCTTGTTTGGTATCAACAGAGAAATAAAGAGGAAAAATGGTAGCTCAGGTGGAGTAGAGACACAAGACAGTCAATTCTCACAATTTCTCTACCAAATGGAGAGAATTGCAATTCTCCATATTTAGCCTTCAAACAATTCACAGAGAATTCAATTCTCCGCCCAAAAATTGAGAGGATTTCTCCCAAACAAGAGAAATCACAATTCTCCCTTCATATCTCTCTACCAAACAGCCCCTAAGATTCCTTCGTTTTCCATTGATATGGAACACAACGTCACCGAACCAAATAGGTCGGTGGGTCAAAATAACGTGTGGTGAAAACTAAATTAATACATAGTTTTTTTAAAAAAAATGAAATCTTAGAATAATGTATTAAACAAGTTGTTCTTTAAAAAAATTTCAATATTATATAAGAATTTTGTCTTTTGATTATTGACTCGCTTGCTTAACAATGACCCGGAATTGCCACCTTTAAGTTATCCTTATAGGAAGTCGAACAATAGATTACCCAGTAATAAATTTCACAGTTTCAATAAGAAAAAGTTAAAATAATAAAAAAGGTATTATAAGATCACATCCCATAAAATTATAAAAAATATTATATATATATATATATATATATATATATATATATATATATATATATATATATATATATATATATATATATATATATATATATAGCGAGGTTCAATTGAGAACTTTTATGCATCAAGAAACCTTGGGAAACTTTTGTGCATCGAATAATCTACCAAGGGTGCACAAATGACATTTAAGGAATACAAAGTATATTGAAATTAAATATATGAAAATAAAAAATATAAAAATTAAATCAACAATAACTACATTTCCATAAATTACTCCCACTTTCCCTTTCTCTCAGCCTCATTCTCTCCACCATTCACACACACATACTCTCTCTCTCTTTCTCTCTCACTCTCTCTCCTCTCCCCCTAGGTTGCAAGACCACCACCGCCCACAGAGGTGCACACCACCACCATCACGATTTCATCTCCCTTTCTCTCTCTCAGCCGCTAGAAAGACCACCGCCGTGAGCGGCGGTGCACACCATCACCACCGCACCACCACCACCACGGTTCCATATCCCATTCACTATCTCGCCTCTCCCCTCTCTCAATCAATGATAAACAATATGGTAAAAACACGATGAACATGAACGACGATGAATGATGAACATAGATGATGAACGATAATGATGCATAACAGTAACAACACGATGCGTAGATGGATAATGAACGGCGATGAATGATGAACATGGATGATAAACGATGAACTTGATGATAATGAACAATGATGATGCACATGATGTATAGATGAATAATGGACGATGATGACGAACGATGAACATAATGATGATGATTAACATTGATGCATCACGAATTTGTATAGATAAAGTCGAGATGCATCACAAATTGAACGATAAACATGAAATGCATCAACATATCCATCATCTGTTTGAATTTGTCTTATATTTGGAAGTGTATCAATTGGATTTATTTTAGCATTTATTATTTAATTATTAGTTAGAATATTATATTTAATGAGGTATGCACATTCCCCAAATTGTCATTCCATGTTTGTTTTGCAATGCACATGATGCATAAAATTGTCCAACTATTTACCCTTTTGCCATTTAATCTAATCTATACAATATTTT
>JAANYP010006598.1:0-192439 GCA_020465985.1 Centrapalus pauciflorus | reverse complement strand
TTCAATCAAATACTGGGTGATTCAGCACCCTGTTCATAAACAAAGGAAATAAGGGTTCACAATGAAGACGGCTTTGCTGCGGAAACAATCAGTTCCGAATTCAAGTTCTAGCTGCTTTTTGAAAAACATGCCTGTTTCATGTCTAAACTAGAACCCAAACCCAGGCCCATCAGAAGCATTAAAACGATCCAACCTGATGATAAAGCCATGCAAAAAAGAAGAGCTTCTTACAGTTTCAAAGTATCCAGGAAATTATGGGAACTCTGGTCGATCTTTCCTAAAAGGGTGGTAAGCGAGCAATAGGGTCCAAGATGGTGTTTTCCCGAAACAAGCCACGCTTGGGAGAGGGCTCGTTCCTCAAGAACAAAAGTCACGGCTAGTAGCACAAGGGTACACTCCCTGAAGCAGGGCCTAGATTATGATGGATGTCCTTTGCCTCCCGTAGCAACCGGAAGTGAAGCCCTCAGACTCTTGCTCAGCCTTATGCACGTCTTCACAAGGGACTTTAAAGTGTATCAAATGGATGTCAAGTCTGCTTTTCTGTATGGGACAATTGAAGAGGAGGTATATGTGTGTCAACCTCCTGGATTTGAAGACTACAAGTATCCAGACAAAGTCTACAAGCTAGACAAGGCTCTTTATGGTCTCCATCAAGCCCCCAGAGCATGGTATGACATCTATCATCATACCTTTTACAGAATGGATTCAAGAGAGGCACTCTGGACAAAACACTTTTCACTAAGTCCATCAAAGCTGAGATTCTACTTGTCCAAATCTATGTTGATGACATCATCTTTGGCTCAACAAATGATTGTCTGTGCAAAGAATTTGAGGCCCTAATGCACAAAAAGTTTCAAATGAGTTCAATGGGGGAACTCACATTCTTTCTAGGGCTGCAGGTTAAACAGAAGCCTACTGGTCTATTCATAAGTCAATCAAAGGATGTCAAAGACATATTGGAAAAGTTTGGCTATCAAGACACAAAGGTTGCAAGCACTCCAATGGATCCTCATAAACAGCTCCATACAGACAAAGATGGCATAGATGTGGACATTCATCTATACAGATCCCTTATAGGATCTCTCATGTATCTAACATCTTCTAGACCTGATATAATGTTTGCTGTTTGTGTGTGTGCTAGGTTTCAATGCTCTCCAAAGGATTCTCACTTGGTTGCTGTTAAGAGAATCTTTAGATACCTTAAAGGCCAACCACATTTAGGCCTATGGTATCCTAAAGACTCTCCTTTTGAACTAACTGCTTATTCTGACAGTGACTATGGTGGATGCAACATTGACAGGAAATCCACAACTGGTGGATGTCAATATTTAGGAGCAAGATTGGTCTATTGGCAATGCAAAAAGCAAACAACTATGTCCACATCATCCACTGAAGCAGAATATGTAGCAGCTGCAAGCTGCTGCTCCCAGGTAATGTGGATTCAAAATCAACTAAGAGACTATGGTATGAATTTCTTATCCACTCCCATTTATATTGACAACTCAAGTGCAATCAGCATTGTGCAAAACCCAGTGAAATTCCCAAAAACCAAGCATATAGAAATCAGATTTCACTTCATTAGAGATTGTAATGAAAAGAAGTTAATCCAAGTTACCAAAATACATACAGATGATCAGTTAGCTGATCTATTTACAAAACCTTTTGATGTAGGAAGGTTCACTTTCCTAGTATCAAATATTGGCATGGTAAACATGGATTAATTGGTTTTCATTACTATCTACTCAGTATGCTAATTTAAGGGGGAGACACTGTTCCATTGAAAAGTTGCACAATTTTACACTAACAGCATGAGTATTTTCTCATGCTGCTAGTTCATTTTCTCGGACTGCTAGTTATTTTCACTTGATCTGTCAAAGTGTGCAGGGTATTTGGGTAATCTTCAAAATGTGTGCGCGGGACCCAACTTTTCGAAACCTTTAAAGGTCCCGGTTTCGTTCAGTTGTAACTACCAGTTACACATTCTTCTTCCACGGCCTTCTGCTTTCTCTCTGAACGAATCACACATTCTTCTTTCAAACCCTAAACCATCGTTTCTTCATCAATGGAGTTTGTAAAAGAGCATAACTGCCTCCCATACACCCTAAAACACTCTGAACTTCAACCGTTTCATGCAATGATGGATTTCCTCAGGCACTCCCATATCCACTATGCCCTGACCATAAACCCTACTATATACATCTCCCATATTGAACAGTTTTGGAATCATGCATCTGTTCAAACCATCAATGGAGTGCCTACTCTCATATCCTAGATTGATGGAACTGTCATCAATATCATTGAGGAATCCATCAGACATCACTTGCATCTTCAAGATGCCTCAGGTATGACCGACCTATCCCTTCAAGCTTTACATTTTGGTCTTCAAAATATTGGTTATAGGGGTCCTGCTGATTCTTTTACTTTTCTTAAGGCACATTTTTCTCCTAAATGGAAATACCTTATGCACATTATTCAGCAATGTTTAAGCCCAAAAGAACTGGTTGGTCTGAGTTTTTCTTCAAATATTGCCACTGCCTTAGTGTGCTTTTCTACTGGCCAACAGTTCAATTTTTCTAACATGATTTTTCAGGGGATGTTAAGGCATCATTCCCTAAAGAATGGGAAATTTTTGATGTATCCTAGGTTTTTGGCAGAAATTATTGCACACACCCGCACAACTCCACATTTACATAAACGGATACATGTTTCCCATAGGAACTCATTGTCTTCAATCAAAAGGCTGTTAAAGCCAAGTGCCAATTTTGTCAGTATAGATGTTCCATTGCCCTCTGCAATGATGAACATCATTCCAGGAAACAGAGGAGAGGGTCCTGAGCAGACACAGCCCAACATTCCTGCTTCACCCCCAGGACCCCAACCCACTCCTCATGATACAAATATTCTATCTGATCCTTTTGTACAGCCAACACGCCCACTCAGAAACATATACAAAAGAAAAAGGGGACCAGGAGCTCCTTCCTCCTCCTCCCATCAGCAAGAGCCATATATCCCTGTGCAGGAGGATACTCCTGCACAGAATATCCAAAGGGAACCCATTGAGGAAACTCCCATCCTCTCTCAGGAGGTGAACATCTCTTCAGAGACGGTTCATATGGGTTCTGTGGCTGGCACTACTGATGTCTCTGCACAAGAGGCACAGGACAGTGCCAACATAGCTAAGACCACGCCCATGGCAACAGCAAGTGTGCAAACACAAGCTGGAAGTCCCCAGAACCAAGAAAAGAGGGGCCCAGAAGTTTCTACCTCTGGTCTTAATGTCAGTGATAGATCACAAACACCTCAGGTGTTCTCTGATCTTGAGGCTAGTCTGCAACAAATGCTCTTAAAGGATCCCAGGCTCAAACCTGTTGTAGCTATGTTAGACTATCAAATGTCCATCATTGCTGCACAGGGAGCTCAAATTTTTGCTCTCAGGCAGGCAGAGGCTGCTCAAAATAAGCGTATGGATTTTCTACACAGAGGCTTCACTCTCTGTGGAAATAAAATTGTGAAATTAGAGCAGATGTGTAACATCCTCGGATTTAATTTATTGTAATTGGGATAATTAGATTTAACTTTTGTATTAAGTTAAATTATTAAAAATGTTTATGTACTTGGATATCTGAAAGTTGGTTGTATGATATGGAAATTTAGAGTTTTTAATTATTAAGTGAAAATAATTATTAAGGATAATAAATAAAAGATAGAATTCTTTTATTTTATAAAAATCAGTATTTTATGGAACCGGATAAGTGAAGGGGTTAAATGTGAAAAAGGAAGAAAGATGAGAAATGAATGGAATAAAAGGTTAAAAAGCCTTTCATTCCATGAAAACACTCTCTCTCACTAAACACTCTTTCTCTCTTTCGGCTCTCTCTCTCTAAAGATAATCGAAGATCATCAAATTTTGATATTGGAAGTTGAAAATTTGGAATCAAGTTGCAAAGAAGGATTCATTAACACTGCAATCAAGGATTTGAGGTAAGAAATCATTTAAATACCGAATTTGGGAACATTTGGTTCGGTTTTTATATGAACCTAATTTGATTTTTGGAGTTACAATTATGGATGCATGTGTTATATAGTTGAAGATTCGTTTAAATCTAGTATATGAGATGCTATATATTGAATTTCAGCTCCTGATTCGAACTATAAGTATGATTTCTAGAGATTTGTGTGTGTTTTTAGTGTGTGTTCGAATGGATGAATAAAAATGGTCAAAAAGGATGTAAATTGGTATGAAAGCATGTTAATAATAGTGTTAAAATGGTTGAAAACAAGTATATTTTAGTTGGTGTAAGTTATTTCACGTACTGAGTAAGTGCAAAAATGACTTGGATTAAAATCTGGAAAATATTCGAAACTGCACAAATTCGAAGGGGTCCGAATTCGGATCCAAGATGAACTCGGATCTGGTCCGAATTCGGGTGGCCTCGAACTTAGGACGAAATCCGAATTTGGGAAGTACAAAAACAGAAATAATTTCTAAGTGTTGGGATCCGGATTGGTCCGAATTCGGATGGGGTCCGAAATTTGCAATTGTCCGAATTGGGACCTAATGGGGTCCGAAATTGGCATTGTCCGAACTTAACATGGGGACCGAATTGGGGTCCGAATTCGGGTGGGATCCGAATTCGGACATGGATCCGAAATGGGGATCAGATATTGCAAAAATTTATAAATTATTGTTTATGAAATTAAACAAGAAATTGACACGATATGTTGTTACAACTGACGTACAGGTCCCTTGTGGTGTTGTTTAACCCACAGTGGGGTACTTTGTGGATCCGGTTGAAAGCCCGAAGAGAAATAAGATTGATTAAAGTTTATTTACGCTCCCACTGTGAGTACAGTAGATTTCGCATGATTATATCTGATTTATGTTAAGCTTTGCCTGCTGAGACCTGTTGTTTCATTTGTTTGGTTGGAATTCTACTAACTTGCGTAGATTTAGATGCACATTCTTACTTGTTGCATGTCCGTTCGATTGTTGTGCATCTAGTGATGGACCGGTGGGTCGCATCGTTAACTCTGATGTTACTGTGCTATATGACGCTGGAGCTGATCCCTCCAGGTCCGGTAGGCAGTATGTCATCTCCGATCGTTCGTTTGTCTCGGATGGTATGTGTAAATGCCGAGCTTTGGGCTCGAAGGGGCTGCGGCTCTGGTCCGTACTTGGTGTACGAAGAGAGTATACGACGTTTGTCGTCGGGGTTACTCTTGGGCTTCATAAATATTTATAATATGCGCAATCTATGTATTCACTAAGCATTCGCTTACGTTTTAGTTGTTGAAATTTTTACAGGAAAAGGAAAATCAGCTGCGGGACCATCTAGCTAGGTTGTTATTTGAAGTAAATTGAAGACTCAGTTGCTTATTTGGTAACTTATTGTTGAGATTAATGTTGTAATAAATTTGGGACAATGTAATGTAATGGAAGTTTTTAGATATAGACATGTAACCTTTGTAGTACCGTAGAGTGATATGGAATTGTTGTAATACTTTATATTGTACTTTAATTGCTTCCGCACTTTAATTAAGTAATCAGATCATTATGTAATTGATGTATTGGTGATTAATCCTGGGTGTCTTGTTAATGGTGGTTGTTGTGGCAAGGGTGTCACAAGATGATTCAAACCCAAGGGGCAAAGGTTGTGGGTCCTTCTGACCAAACCAATGCTTCCAAAAAGGGGGAGAATCAGGAGGTTCCCAAATCAGTCCAAGCAGCTCCAACAACAACAGTCCAAGCAGCACCAACAGTTCCAGTTTCTAGGCTAGCAGTCCCAACAGCTTCTCAAGCTGTTAACCTAGAAACTCAAGCTGCTTCTTCAAAAGCTACTGGAGTTGTGATCAGGGAAGGCATTCAAGCTCCATCAAGTACAGTCCAAGCTACATCATCTGCTGCAAAAGACAAGGGCAAGGGCATTCTCATTGAGTCTCCAAAGCATAAATTTTCCTCCAAAGAAGCCCAAATTGCCTTTGATGCTGAAGTTGCCAAAAGAATAGCAGAAGAACAGGACAAAGAATTGGATCAGCAAGCCCAAACCCCAATGGATGATGATGAGACCTTAGGTGACTACCTAAAGGGGTTTGTGGTTAAACAAGGAGCAATGAAGAGAAAAATGCCAACAGGGCATTCCAAAGCTGAGCACAGAAGATTTTTGATAAATTTTGCATTTGCAGCTGGTATCCCAAAGAAAATGGCTCAGTCCATGCCAACTGAAAGGCTGCAAGAGATTCATGACAAGGAGATGGACAAAAGAAAGAGAACAAAAGTCTCTCCAGAAGCTTAACCATCCCAAGAAGTCCAACCATCAACTCAATCAGTCCAAACTGAAGCTGCTGCCAGTGCACCTGCTCCCACTGATCAAGCAGTTGTTTCTATTCCTTCATCTGTTAAGAGAGTGCTCTTTGAGCAACAATTGCAAAAGGCAATGGAAATAGAGAAGCTGATTGATCAGCATGACTTTACAAAGCCTGTGAGTAATTACTGGTTTGCTAAGTCACTGGATGACCGTGACTTGAGAATTAAGTTTGTGATAAGAAGAGAGTCTGGTCCTGAAGAAGAGTATGATACTTTTTGGCAAATAGTTCAAAAGTTGACCAGAGATGAGCTGATAACGATGCACAACATTGGGTCTGTATCACAAGTTAGATCTTCTCTACCACAAGTGAAACAAGTCATCAAAGATCTAAAGTCCATTGTTGATCCTGAATTTATTAGAAAAGATGTAGAGGATGCCAACAAGAAGGGATTGAAAATCAAGGAAGTTAATATTTTTGTCAAATCCAGGACTTACAGAATCAAATTCACAGATGGATCTGGTATGTTCTTTAATCTTGAATTCTATGATCTTCCAAAGAATATACTACTCCAGATGAAGTCTGTCAAAATATCTTGTGATAGAGATGAGCTAAAGAGAGAATTTTTGAAGGCTATAGATCATAAACTTGCACAGTTGTAAGTTTTTGAAAGCCTTGGTTTGTAAATAACAGTTTACTTATTCATTTCCAATTCTTGTATAGAACTTAAAGTCTTGTGTAAAGAATTTAAGTTAGGGGGAGATTGTTGGGAAATAGTTTAAGTACATTCAAGCTGTTAGTTTAGACTTCTCAGACTGTTAGTAGATTTTACTTGTAAATCCAAAGTTCATGCTGCTAGTTGAAGAAACTCGAGCTGCCAGTGTAAAAGTTCAAGCTGCCAAAGCAAAACAACTCAAGCTGCTCTGCTCATGCTGTCAAGTAATTCAAGCTGCTCAACAGTTTCATAAACAGAAAGTGCTGATTTTCAGGAAAAGATATCTACATGAAGATTCCAGCATATCTACTATCAGAGAAGTCATCATTCGTCAAGGAAACATATCAAGAAGCAATATAAATACATAGAATAAGTCTTTCTATTGTATAGGAGTTTTCTGCATATTTTTGAGTCTGTAATTGCTTTATTGATTAAGTTTTCATAAGCCTCTAAGGTTGTAAAACCCTAAGAACAGTTTGTGTTCTTCGTCTAATCAAACAGATTAGAGGTGATTGTAATCGTTGAATTCAGCAATACAAACAGTCTTGATCAATTCTTGTGTGTTTATTCATTATTGATTCTGAAAGTTTTTGTCAAAATAATTAAGTGTTATTCCGCAAACTTCTTGATTAAACTTTGATTCAAAGCAAGATTATTGATTTATACTCTGATAAATTCAAATCAGTTAGTCTTGGTAATTCAGATTTAGATCCTGACACAGGAGAACACACAGAAATCACTGATAATTTAAACTTTCACAATACTATCATTAACACATATTATCCGCTAAATTACATAAGCCCAAAGGTGCTAACATAAACTGTACTGATCAGATCATTACACAAAATTAACACCAAGCTTCCCATATGATTCCCGATCCCAGCTCATCAAGCACGGCTACTAATCCTGTCACTGATGCCCTGAACATGGAAGACTCGAATACGTAAGCTCGAAAGCTCGTGAGTACTCGAGGGTTAGACTCTGCACAGAATACACGTAACACATATACACATAGCACATACACGCAAAGCAAACTCTAGCTCGGTCCCTGGCAACCATCATCACAATACAGGTATGAACACATACATGAGATCCCAAGCCCTGCACACAGAATCACTGAAGGGGGACCCTTCCCCAGCTAACGACCGTGCGCACCGGTGGTTAGCTCACACCCTGTAGCACGGACGCGAACCGGCTACAGGCCCTGCCGTGTATACACGCCCCAAGACTGTTAGGGACAGTCAACCCGCGCGATAACCCATCGCGAATCACCGTCCGTATGGAACTCATCACGGACCCCCGGACTGGATCTCATCTCATGCACATATATCACATATGTAGGAATAGAATCATACCTGTGGCTCACGTCCCTGTCTCACACACATTGCACAATATACACATACACTAGCAGCTACACAGCTACGACTCGCAAAAATGATCCCGGGTTTAAAAAGGACTCGTGTACTCACCTGGTCAATTCACAAATCTCAAAATCTCTGACTCGGGTCGGCTCGCTGACTCGTTCCTGAAATCACACAGATCCCAAAACATTAATCTCAATTCCAACCGATAATACAAACCCACAGACACATCTCACAACTCATAATAAACCCGAAACCGACTCGGACCCGAAAACGATCCCAATGAAACCCCGAAAACCCAATCAAAATACAACCCATAATAGACCCGAACCCCCGAAACAATCCCAATCGGAAACCCCGAAAATCCGATCAAAACCCGACCCAAAATCCCTAACGGAATCCAACCTATAGATCACATAACTCGAACACAGTTATTATAAACAAACACGACTCATAATACAGCCCCAAACAAGCAACCGATGCTCGAAATTCGGCCGAAACAGCCCTGCCCCCGATCTCGCCCGCGCCCCTGGAGTCTCGGCCGCGCCGCGCATCGCGGTCGCGCCGCCCACCCATCGCGGCCGCGCTGCCGCTGTCTTCTCTTTCCCTGTTCGCTGTGCAGACCAGTCCAGGAGTTCTTAAACTCCATAAATTTCGATTTTTAGCCTAACAACTCATATAATCAACACACATACTTCCTCTATCAACCCCATATCCTTTTTCACAACCCAATAATCAATAAACATAAAACTCAAGCTTTTAAACCCAAAAATCTTTACCTTCAATCTCAAGAACTCAAGGAGAGGAGAAGATGATCAAATTCAACACTTCAATTCCAGATATGGAGGCTAGTTCTTGTTGATTTCACACACAATACACACGTACACCTTCACACACACACACACACAAAACTTTCTAGATAAGGAAGGAAGGGAAAAGGAAGCGTACATATGATATTTCCATTTTTAGCGGGTTCCGTCCCCAATAACCCGAACCCGATACCCCAATTTCACAATTAATATCCACTTAACCCAATTAATTTCACGAACTCAATTATATAATCAATCCACTAGATTTATAATCCGGAGACACGTAACTCGCAACCCGACACGTATATATCCACTAATCGGGTTCTCATTGGACCCACACAATAATAATATATTAAACATCCACTAAAATAATTCCACGCAATTATCACAAAAACGGGATGTTACAAATCCTCCCTTCTTAAAAAGATTCCGTCCCCGGAATCTATCGCAAGCCAATCGCAAACACACATCTCACGGTCAAATCCCCGAAAATGTTGACTCACAACTCTCGATAAATTCGCATTTGATCTCTGATTGGCACAATCATCACTAATACACATCTTCACTTCACAGTTAGTCAATCCACTAATAACTCAATTAAATCCCCTAATTCACCTATCGACAACTGATAGATCCTCTATTCACAGAGTCTTCACGTGGCGTTACCTCATAAGCCACTCAATCCACATGTGATCTCAATCCATCGATTTTCTCTCTCTTTTATCGCATACTCGCATAGCTCTATATATAGATCATCCACTAACACAACACATAAAGACATTTCCATCGAATCACTAAACGCAAGCTCACATACATGGTTAAAATCACAAAGGGATTAAATCCACTCTCAATAGGTTAATCCACTATCACAACAGAACTCTCAACTCTTTTCACCACAACAGATAAACACATATCATAAAACGCAATATCATAGATATGGATAGCACACACAATTTTGAATCCACTATCAACATGATAATCCACTAGCACATCACAAACACATTCGCAAGAACTACTCATATAACGCACATGACCCAACAAGATTAATCCACTAACATAGCACAATTCTAAACTCGAAAACCCAGATCACAATAACCCAAATCTAACACATTGACTCCACATATACATCCCAAGCATAACGATCCCAATCAGCCCATACATACAATCCCGCCCCTCTGTCACTGAATCCCACAATCACAAACACAACAAGGCAATGGCACGCAACAAAACACATACACTTATCACAGACATAGCCCAATAGCCCGCCCCACAACTGACACACACTCAAGCAAGCTCAGAGAGACATACCTGGAACCACATCAGCAGCATCTCGAGCTTCCTCTGTAGTCGCCTGAAAGACCCGACCTTGCGCCCTAGTATCATGACGGCCGGATGACGACGGCTCTGCTCTGGCCCCACTAGAACTCGCACCCTGCACTGCCGGCCCCGGCTCTGGACAATCTCGTACTCTGTGCCCCGGCCTCCCACAACGAAAGCATAACGGCTCAGGGACTGTACACGTGGCGGCAGCATGCCCACGCTGACCGCATCGATAACACCGAGGCACGCACGGCCCACTATGGCGACGGTTGCATCTCGGGCACTCCCGATCTCCAGTCGAACTGTCTCCCCTATCGCCTCCCTCTTGAGGCCTCTGCCCTACGCTGCTCTGGCTCTGCCCTGTATATCTCGAACTCCGCCTCTGACTCTGACTGTCTGATCGCTGGCTCCGCCCTGGTCCACTCGACCTCCGCTCCCTATCCCTGTCTCTGTCTCTATCTCTATCTCTGTCTCGTCTATCTCTTGAACTCTGGCCCGAACGCCGCTCCCTGGAATCATCTCTTGAATGCCTCCGGTCTCTCGAGGACTGCTCGGGAGTCCTCACACGCCTGCGCTGAAAGGATGGGTCCTCTCTCTGCTTGACTATCTCTCGCTCTCTGATGCGGGCCATCTCTAACGCTCTGGCGAATGTAGGCGTCTCATGCATCCCAACGAACTCTCTAATATCGGCTCGCAGTCCATCAATGAATGCATCGACCTTTCGCTGCTTGGTGGCGATGTGATGGGTGGCAAACTGCGAATACTCATTAAACTGGTCCACATACTGCTGCACTGTCATCTCACCCTGCTGCAAATGCAAAAACCAACGCTCCATCTCTCGTCTCTCGTCTCTGGGAATATACTGCAGCTCGAACACAGCTCTAAACTGATCCCACGTCATCGCATAAGCCGCAGAAGATGTCATCGCTAACTCAATAGATTTCCACCACTGAGATGCTCCTCCTCTCAACAAATAAGCTGCATACCCCACCATATCTCTCGGCTCCACATGCGCAACTCGAAAAGCAGCCTCTACCTCGCGCTCCCATGCCATAGCCATCCCTGGCTCACCCCCGCCTCTAAACTCTGGCGGATTCCCGGTCATGAAATCCTTAAACGAACCCCCTCGCCGAGACGTAGATGAAGAAGCACCCGTACCCGTATCCGGACCACCCCCAGCACGTGGTCCCATACCTTGATCCTGTTCCCGCTCCTGCTCTCTCTGCTGCCTGTAAAACTCAGTCAATACCCCCAGAAGCTTTGACTTGCGAATGAACTCGTCCCCTTCCGGCTTGCCCGCGCCGGATCCCTCGCCCTGATCTGCCATGACTATCTGCACAAACCGAAACAATTGAGAACCATAGATAGACCACCCAGCATTATACACTAAGCCAGGTTAGTTAACTCCACTAAAGTCAATCGCAATGGATCCCCCACGGATCGAAACAAGGTTTAAGTTAAGCATCCACTAATGATATTCAGACTTCAAACCACAAGCTCTGATACCATGCTGTAACACCCTTCCCGATCCCGGAAATGCCACGTCAATACAATACACAGGTGGCAATAACGCAACAACTCTATAACACATAAGTCAGGAGAACACACAGAAATCACTGATAATTTAAACTTTCACAATACTATCATTAACACATATTATCCGCTAAATTACATAAGCCCAAAGGTGCTAACATAAACTGTATTGATCAGATCATTACACAAAATTAACACCAAGCTTCCCAGATGATTCCCGATCCCAGCTCATCAAGCACGGCTACTAATCCTGTCACTGATGCCCTAAACATGGAAGACTCGAATACGTAAGCTCGAAAGCTCGTGAGTACTCGAGGGTTAGACTCTGCACAGAATACACGTAACACATATACACATAGCACATACACGCAAAGCAAACTCTAGCTCGGTCCCTGGCAACCATCATCACAATACAGGTATGAACACATACATGAGATCCCAAGCCCTGCACACAGAATCACTGAAGGGGGACCCTTCCCTAGCTAACGACCGTGCGCACCGGTGGTTAGCTCACACCCTGTAGCACGGGCGCGAACCGGCTACAGGCCCTGCCGTGTATACACGCCCCAAGGACTGTTAGGGACAGTCAACCCGCGCGATAACCCATCGCGAATCACCGTCCGTATGGAACTCATCACAGACCCCCGGACTGGATCTCATCTCATGCACATATATCACATATGTAGGAATAGAATCATACCTGTGGCTCACGTCCCTGTCTCACACACATTGCACAATATACACATACACTAGCAGCTACACAGCTACGACTCGCAAAAATGATCCCGGGTTTAAAAAGGACTCGTGTACTCACCTGGTCAATTCACAAATCTCAAAATCTCTGACTCGGGTCGGCTCGCTGACTCGTTCCTGAAATCACACAGATCCCAAAACATTAATCTCAATTCCAACCGATAATACAAACCTACAGACACATCTCACAACTCATAATAAACCCGAAACCGACTCGGACCCGAAAACGATCCTAATGAAACCCCGAAAACCCAATCAAAATACAACCCATAATAAACCCGAACCCCCGAAACAATCCCAATCGGAAACCCCGAAAATCCGATCAAAACCCGACCCAAAATCCCTAACGGAATCCAACCTATAGATCACATAACTCGAACACAGTTATTATAAACAAACACGACTCATAATACAGCCCCAAACAAGCAACCGATGCTCGAAATTCGGCCGAAACAGCCCTGCCCCCGATCTCGCTCGCGCCCCTGGAGTCTCGGCCGCGCCGCGCATCGCGGTCGCGCCGCCCCCCCATCGCGGCCGCGCTGCCGCTGTCTTCTCTTTCCCTGTTCGCTGTGCAGACCAGTCCAGGAGTTCTTAAACTCCATAAATTTCGATTTTTAGCCTAACAACTCATATAATCAACACACATACTTCCTCTATCAACCCCATATCCTTTTTCACAACCCAATAATCAATAAACATAAAACTCAAGCTTTTAAACCCAAAAATCTTTACCTTCAATCTCAAGAACTCAAGGAGAGGAGAAGATGATCAAATTCAACACTTCAATTCCAGATATGGAGGCAAGTTCTTGTTGATTTCACACACAATACACACGTACACCTTCACACACACACACACAAAACTTTCTAGATAAGGAAGGAAGGGAAAAGGAAGCGTACATATGATATTTCCATTTTTAGCGGGTTCCGTCCCCAATAACCCGAACCCGATACCCTAATTTCACAATTAATATCCACTTAACCCAATTAATTTCACGAACTCAATTATAATCAATCCACTAGATTTATAACCCGGAGACACGTAACTCGCAACCCGACACGTATATATCCACTAATCGGGTTCTCATTGGACCCACACAATAATAATATATTAAACATCCACTAAAATAATTCCACGCAATTATCACAAAAACGGGATGTTACATATTTTATAATAATAAAAATACTAATAATAACAACATTAATAATTATTATTAAACTAGTAAGGGTAAATGGTCATTTGAAATGGCCAAAATACCATATTAGTAACAAAACTTTAACCACAAGGACCGTGAGTGTAATTTTTAAAGTTAAAGGACTCAATCTATAAATTCTAATAAACCACAGGGACGAAATTTGTAATTTACCCTATAATTTAATTTTAATTAATTAATTAAATTTCATGTTAATTGAATATTTCACAAATGCCTTTTATACACGCTTACTAGATTATTAGGTGCGTAAAAGTTATTCGAAATTTTCCGGTGCATAAAAATTTTCAATTGAACCTCGATCTATGTTTATATTTGTATATCAACAAAAAAAAAAAGGCAAAATGGGAGAACATTTAAGGCTTTAAATACAATTATATTACTAATCTATAAGAACTATTTGCCACTTATATATATATATATATATATATATATATATATATATATATATATATATATATATATATATATATATATATTAACTTTTAATTATTAATTTTTCATATTCTCATTTAATTTGTAATTTGATATTTTCTCAATTTATATGTGATTTATTTCAACTCATTTAAATATAAAACAAATCAAATCCACTCTGTTAAAATTTAAATTAACTAATTTAATAATTAATTAGTCAAAATTATATAAACTCTAATTTGTTATTATTATTATTTATATATTTATATTTAAATATGATTATCAACTCATCTCATGTATATATACTATTAACCTGGTTAGTAATTAATTACCCACAAAATTCATTCCTTCAAACCTCTCTCACCATGACCCCCGTCGTCCAATCACACCACCACCCATCGCCGCCTTCACACCACCACCCACCGCATACTTCGCACCACAAGCACCGTCACCGGAACCACATTAACGTGTTACCAGCGATCACTACCAACAACCGCCACAACCAACCACTCTCCGGCAACAACGTTTCACACTCACATACACCCTTCCTCTTCCTAGTCTTCTCCGTCCTTTCATTAGCATCAGTCTTCATGATCTTTTGCGTTATTGAACCTAAAAAACCTCAATTCGATCTCGAACAAGTCGGTGTACAATACATAAACCTCACCGCCTCACCGGTGAATACTAAAGAAAACTAGATATGATCACAGAATAAAAAAACTAAAAGACAAATTTCATTAAAAACCTACAATCACCAGTCCAAAGACCAATCTACAACTTACAAAGAAACCTCACTACATCTCTCAAGATTCACAACACCAACAGGCGTTAGAACCTTCACTCAACAACTTACAACTGAAACTACAAGGCCTTAATCAGACCTTTTACATTCAACCTAAAGAACAATGAACCAACCCTAACTAAGAAACTGAAAGATACGAAAAGTCTTCTGGAACGAATTAGAACTGGAAACTATAAGAAAACCTCCTTCGCACCAATGCTCTTACTTTGGGAGAAAAAGAAATACAGAATTACAACAAAATGAGAGAAGAACCATTTCTGTTGGGGCACTAGCTAGAAGCACAATTTATCGACCAAGAGGATAACAGAAAGGGAGAGCAGGAGCCAAGAATTCACGGTTGGAGGAGGTTGGGCTGCACACCACTTAGGAGCCCAGACAATATAAAAAGCCCAGAGAATAAAAGACCCACAATTAACTTGGGTTGGGTTCCAAATAAACCTGAAGCACATATTTTTAACATCCCCCCTCAAGTTAATTGTGGCTGTAGACTCAACTTTTATTGGTTGAACAATCCGAACCTATGCACCAACAAGACAAGTTCGCTCAACACCTGGAGCAGAGAACCTTAACTTGAGAACCTGGGGCCTGAGGAACTGAAGCAGATCAGCAGCAGCCCACACTTAACTTGCCCACAGATCAGCAGCAGCCCATTCCTCTTAACACCCCCCTTCAAGTTAAGTGTGGAAGTGATTAATCAAATTTAACTTCTCACACAAACTTGAATGAGAAGGAACAGATAAACACTTGGTGAAAACATTAGCTACAATGTCACAAGACTGCAGCTTTGACCTGTAGAAAACATGGAAACCAAACCACTGCACCGCAAACATTAGCAAAAATGAACCTCTAGGCTTTATTCTTTTATAAAGCCAGTAAACCTTAGAAACCCAGAAGTTTGTGAATCAATGTCCAGTTAAACTCACCAAGCCCAAACCAGCATAAACACAATTAACTTGCACACATATTTACATGTTAACATTTTAACACCCCTTTCAAGTTAATTGTGAAAAGGCTTTTTTTTTTTTTTAAAAAAAAAAAAACTATATATCTTTCCCTCTAGGTCAATGCAACAATGAGATTATATATAGATGTCATGAGAAAAAAAAAACCAAACCAAAAATGCTCTCATGGAGCACCCTATTTAACTGTCCCAGCCATGCTGTAAAGCAACCAAAGTCCACTAGGAGATCAAACACTACTTTAATAAAAAAAAAACACAGAACACTATTGCACAAGTACAACACCAACTTCCAAGAGATCATTTTTTCCTTAATACTGACAGTAACATGCCACATTGAACATTAACACTTTAGTTTCCAAACCATTAACTAGAAACTTGGAATTCAAATTTTGTTTAAAAATTTCAATCTCACAAATATTATTTCCAGCCATCACTATACTTTTCACAACAATTGGATAATAGGTGTGAAAGTTTCATCGAAACCAACCCATTCCTTTTGACAACCCATTCCTTTTGACGATACACCTCGACAACAACCTTGTCTTGTACATGTCTATGTCTCCGTAGACTTGCATTTAACTTTCTATATCCACTTACAACCGATAGAGTTTCTATCTATTGGTAAATCAACTGACACTCAGATATCACTTCTATAAAAGGCTGAGACCAAACGAAGACAATTAAGAGTAACTCACAACCTTTTCCAGTACACACTTATCTTTCACTTCAACCACATAAACATAAATTCTTTTTGGAAAATTAGATTTTCTGGTTGACTTTCTAACAAACTATCAAAGAACATTGGATTTAACAAACAATGAACTTTAACCACTTTTGCC
Source organism: Centrapalus pauciflorus (assembly GCA_020465985.1). Taxonomy (NCBI): domain Eukaryota; kingdom Viridiplantae; phylum Streptophyta; class Magnoliopsida; order Asterales; family Asteraceae; genus Centrapalus; species Centrapalus pauciflorus. The sequence goes on along the minus strand of JAANYP010006598.1, from coordinate 175,419 downwards.
AACAGAAAACATAACAACAATTAACCACAACGAAGTTGTACCACACTTTACCAATTTATTTTTAAAACAAACTGATTTTGATATTTCAAGACCACATGTTGTGCAATCAAGAACTTATAACAACACATTTACAAAAAAATCCCTAACAATCTTTTAGAAGAGGGAGAACTAAACCAAAGGTTATTACAACTACAAACCAACCAATAACTTTCAACTAACAACTATCTTGAACATATACTAACTAACTTATTTTAACATATTTGACAGCTTCACCTTTTGCTATATTATCAGCAAGGACAGCAACCTTACTTCAATAACCCCTTCCAAAACATTCTCTCCAACAACATAGAGACAGACTTCAACATCAAGATTAACCGCAATTTGAATTACAACACTACTATCCATAACACTTTTGACAGGTTGAACAACACCTGCACTTACCTTTTCACAACAAGAATAAATCTACTTCAAACTGTTTGGTTTGCTCATGAAAATTGGGATTTGCAGCAATTAAAAACAGCTCTACTAAGTTCTTTAAAAAAAACTTTCAAGACTCAAATTATTTCTAATATTACTGAAACATTTAAACTAACCAGAACCCAGTTACAGATTTTCTTATCACGACCGCCTTAGCCCAATCTGCATCAACAAAGACAATTAAGACATTTTTTTTTTACTTAACTTTAGAAACCATAATTCCTTTTCCAAAAGTATCTTTTAAGAATCTTAGAACTCTTATTAATGCACACTTTAAGTGAGAATATCTTGGTTTGTGCATAGCATGAAGGAGAAATAACAAGCCCCAAGGCATAGCCCAACAACTATCACACTTAACTAGACATATTATTTCAACCAACAACTTCAAGTTAGGTGTGATAACAGAGTAATGGAAATTTTTCTTTAGCAGCAAAAATTAAGACTGCCTCATAACCTTGAGACAAGACCAAGAATGCACTCCTGGTTTCCCATCGAAGGCATGCAATAAAAAAAACAAAACAGGGCTATATAACACCACAACATGTTGAAAAACAAGCCAGCAGCTAATGAAACTCAACAATACTATTCAATTTTTATACCAAGTAGCCACCACCTGTCACAATAACTTGCACAATGCCAAAGTTAACAGAATCAGCAAGAATTATTTATATTGTTAACCTCCCTCTCAAAGTCTCAAGGTAATTGATAAAAAATCATCAATCTCAAGAGATCACTTAATTATTCACAACGTTTGGACAGAGAGACTTTTAGAGGAAAAACTAACAACATTATTAGCAGACTCACTTTTGACGAATTAAATTTTAGTTGATTTATTAACAAAAAACTAACAGAAAAACATTTGATCACTATTGATTAATTGAAACAAGCCCTCAACATTGGGACCGACTAAAACCACATAGTTGAAACTTTTACCATCAAAACATTTGATTTAACAAACAATTTTCTTGAACCACATTTAACCAACATTGAACATAACAATGATAGCCCATTATAAGGCCACTTTCATAACTACTAACTTGAACCAAACAACAACAAACTTTTAACCACGAACACAACCACACTTACAATTAACTTGAACCACATTTTACCAACTTATTTTAACATTTCAACTTTTAGTTAATTGTAAAAATAAGATATTTAACAGATTTACTTAATTACAAAGTTTCTTACGTAGAAACCCTTGACAACCTATAAAAATACACGATGATCAACATGATATGAGGTTGATTTACAGGTAATAACCCAAATTCAGAAGGTAAGACAACACAAAATTTTCTTTGTGATAGGCATATCCCTTACTCATAATCGACAAGATCAATACCTAAAACAGAATTTATAACTTTCTGAAGTCTTTTATTTTAAAACTTTAGATTTAAAAAAAAAACTGTTAAAACTTTTAATTTCAACATCATTCCCAGCTATAAAAAAAGGAACAAACGAATTCACACAAAACCAAAAATTAGTCACTTCTATAAAGTTTTAACCAGTTTGCAGACATAGATCCATCTTTAACAAAAAAGGATCAAGGAAAAACCATATAAACATTTTCCTCGTATCAAACTGAAACCAAACCCTATTCATTACAATTTACAAGAAACTACAAGCACCTAATGGAGAACTATTTTGACAGTAGGAGAGAAAATTTTTCCAGAATCAAGAAATAGAGATATATCCTCGTATACCATGACATGCTTATGTAAATCTCTTGCAAACCAGAGAACAAGTAAAATTTAATTTTATACAAAAAATACACAAATAGACATTCTTATCAATTGTATATCCCAGTTCTAGAGAATGAACTAATCTTTTCATATTTCTCATTTAAAACAAATTATCTGTAGATAGCTATATGATCAGCCATACAACTACAAGAAAGGGCAAAAAAAATGCCTAACCAGGCACCACCAGCTTACATCAGAAACCAATTTGAAAAGAAATAACAGGAACAATTTTCCACACACACAATCGCATACACGAGACTCGATTCCTTAAGGACAGGATTCCAAGGCATTCAAATGCCCGGTCAAGTCCAGAATCGAACCTCAAATAGGAAATAAATAACCAACAAGTGTTCTTGTCTATAGGCCAAGTATGAGCTCGCAAGGGCAGATGATTTTCGTGAGCACGAAAACTCCCACGGCCAGGAACTTGCTACAACACAAGATGAGAAAGAAGGACTTACAAAGTACTCCACTATTTTCAGATCTGAACCTGCCGCAGCGGAATATCAAGAAGCAAGCCAAACCAAGAACAAATCATTACTGTTACACCAACCAGAGATAAAGAACCTAACGAACAGCGACTACACGGATGGTAGGGCACACTTTAACAGCCACCAAACCGGAGCTTATTCTAAAAAACTTTAACAAATGCAGCGGAAGAGAAAAGACCATCGCTAAGGGTTTTGAGGAGAAACCCCTAAAGGCTACGTAAACATCAACACAAGTATCAACCAGCCAAGAATAACAAGGAACAAGGAAAAAACAGCATCGGGTTTGGATTCAATCATGGCTAACACCTCATGAACCCAAAACCCTAATAAAACAAAAAACTGCTTCGACCAAAGAATTGAACCTGGAACTGATGCCATGAAGAAAACTAGATATGATCACAGAATAAAAAAACTAAAAGACAAATTTCATTAAAAACCTACAATCACCGGTCCAAAGACCAATCTACAACTTACAAAGAAACCTCACTACATCTCTCAAGATTCACAACACCAACAGGCGTTAGAACCTTCACTCAACAACTTACAACTGAAACTACAAGGCCTTAATCAGACCTTTTACATTCAACCCAAAGAACAATGAACCAACCCTAACTAAGAAACTGAAAGATACGAAAAGTCTTCTGGAACGAATTAGAACTGGAAACTATAAGAAAACCTCCTTCGCACCAATGCTCTTACTTTGGGAGAAAAAGAAATACAGAATTACAACAAAATGAGAGAAGAACCATTTCTGTTAGGGCACTAGCTAGAAGCACAATTTATAGACCAAGAGGATAACAGAAAGGGAGAGCAGGAGCCAAGAATTCACGGTTGGAGGAGGTTGGGCTGCACACCACTTAGGAGCCCAGACAATATAAAAAGCCCAGAGAATAAAAGACCCACAATTAACTTGGGTTGGGTTCCAAATAAACCTGAAGCACATATTTTTAACAAATACACCAATCATCGCCTCCTTCGCCTCTCTGTCCATCGGAATACAGATGCAATTCGTCGCCAAAAACCACGACAAGAATAGGATCAAGTACGAAACGTCGACGTTTGATATGACGTACCATCGGATACCATTGGGCTGGGGCACCGTACCCGAATTTTACCAACCGGCTAATGGTGTGACGGAGGTCCAGATGAATGTGATAGTATCGGGTAAATATGTTTCAGGCGGATGCTGCTAATTTGGTCATTGACGTTTCGGTTCATGACCGGGTCAAGTTACGGATCACTGGTGAAGTAAATGCTTACATCGTCCGGAAGCATGGATTTTCTTCATCCTCGGCGCAGGTTAGCTTTAGGCTCCTTAAACCAATTAGTCCGATCTAACGGTTTGGTTTATCGGTTCGTTGGTTTTCGGTTTGAAATTTTTTTTGGTCGTAAACCAAACAAAATTCAAAACTACATAAACCAAACCATAAACCGAATTCGAATTCGGTTTGGTTTGGTTTATAAACCAAATATTCAAACAACAAAATTTTCTAAGTATTTTTAATTGCCAAATATAATCTTAAAATATAAAGTTAACATACATAGAATGTTTCACGTCCAAAAACATTAACCCCAAAAATATCATGTTTCCAAATAGCCTAACATTCAAGTTTCATATTATTTTCTTCTTCAATCATTTGTTCACAACGATTATTCATGATTTTACGGCTTCACACACCATTTCAATAATATATATAATATGGTTCGTGTGAGTACCTAAAAAATGCAGAGTACCGTGAGTACCTGTGAACATATGGGTTTCATATGTGAACTTGCTCTGAAAAAAGTTTTTTTTTTGAATTTTTTTCATATTCATTTAGATACAAATAATATAAGGCTATTCGTAAAAAATTATATACATTTACACTTTCTATCATCTTAAAATTCATGTTCATGTGAACATGTTTTGTTGTGAACACACGTTCACAACAGTACAGTTCATGTGAACACACACGTTTCACATAGTTCTAGACTTCTAGTGTGTATTTATGTGTGATTTTTTGCATGTAGTCTTGTATTATTAATGATTTTAAGCGAGGTACCTCCGGTACTCCGCAAAACTAGTGATATATATATATATATATATATATATATATATATATATATATATATATATATATATATATATATATATATTCGGTAATTTGGTTTGGTTTGGTTTGCTATCGGCTAGACCATTAACCAATCTAAAAGCCGACTATTATAATCGGTTTGGTCTGAAACCAAACAAAAAACCAAATTTTAAATTTGGTTTGTTTTAATCGGATTTGGTTTGGTTTGGTTTTCGGTTTTTTTGGTGTTGGACCAAATACTGCCTACCCGTTTCTATTAATCTATTTAAATTGTATTTTATTTTATTTTATTTATTTTTAATTTTAATTTTGAAATTTAGCAATAAACAAAATTATTTAAGTCAAAAGAAGAGAAATTAATATAACTTCTTATTACCATCTCGTTTAATTTACGGCACTGCTATGTGTACACCTCGTCTCCTAACCCTTACTCATTACTCACATAATTAAAAGTTAATCTCCTTTCACCTTAAGAAAGAATGTGGGATTAGCAATCGAGGGCTTTGCATATGGAATTACGCTTAATTTATTAGATTTCAAAATATATTTCAATTCTTAAGAGTTGGATTTTATCACTTTATGAATTAGAAGGTCTTGGAATCTTGAGTTAAAAAAAATTCTTGCTTAATGAAGATTGCAAAATCTAATAAATCATTTTTATAATATGTTACAACTTGATTAAAAATTTTAAGGAATTATTTGAATCTAGCAAACCAAACAACTCGAACCAAGTATTGATATGTATAATGTATTGAATCAAATGAATGTTTTATTCTGAACTTATTTTAGTTATAAAAAGGGATAATTGCGCAAAAAACCCTAAAGTTGGACCATTTTTGTGATTAAAACCCCTAACCATTTTTCGTTGCACAAAAAACTCTTAACCGGTAAAATCTTTTGAAATTAAGACATTACCGGTTATAATAGGTTGATATGCTTACATGGCATACACGTGGCGTCCACATGGCAAACCCGACTTACGTGGCGCCTACGTGGCACTACATATATAATTCTTAAAGTGAATTTTTGAATAAAAAACCCCGAAATTGATGACTTTTTCGATTAAAACCCTTAACTATTTTTTTTTTCACCTCTAACCAACAATAATATTTACCTTTTCTCTTCTTCTCTACCTCCCGCAACTCCGATTACTCTATCCCCTCTTTATGTTCAGTGTTGTTTATTTTATGTATGTATGTTCGATTAACTTTTGCCGTTTAATTTTGAATTTTAACTTCAGTTGTGCCGATTGAATCAATTTCATTTCGTGTTTACGAGTTGCATTTTTAGCTTCAACTTTATGTTCAATTTCGTTTATTTATGTTCCATTTTAGCTTTCGAATATGATTAGACAGAGTAGTGAGGTTCGCTAGCCTAGAGGGTGGAGATTTCATTGGGAAACGAATTTTATGTTTAATAAATAAAATTTTAATAAATATTCATGTCATTAAAATACAATCAGTGAAGACTCAATTTTAATTATTTTTATTGGTTGGAGGGTTTTTATCAAATGAAAATTGATTTGGGGTTTTAATTGAAAAAACTAAACAAGTTTGAGGTTTTTTACGCAAAAATCTATAAAATTTGTACACGTCATCAAGTTGCAACCGGCTAAACCGGTTGCAAGTCAGAATTTTTGAAAAAAAACCCAAATTTACAAAGTTTTAACTGGTTGGAGGTTTTTTGTGCAATGAAAAATGGTTGGGGGTTTTAATCTCAAAAATGATCCAACTTAGAGGTTTTTTGCGCAATTTCCCCTTATAAAAAGGTTTATTTCGTTAGTTAACAACATACTTTTTTACGTGATTAAATTCTTTACCATATGACTTAAGAGTGAAGATTGCTTTTTATAATCAACAACCAATTTTGAATAATCATTACTAAAAGTATAATGCATGATTTAGATCGTAAAAAAAAGGTGTATAATTAATACCTTTTAAACCACATAAGTCATAAACTATATTATAGAAATGAGAAAATTATTGTTAAATCATGCAAATCTAATATGAACTTTGATTATAAAATGCAAATAAATTTTGTGTATATTTTCATATTCTTGCTAAGCTTATGTTCTGTTCATCAATTTTAAAGGAAAAAAAAATGAGAAAAAAGATGAACAAAATAAAAATAAAGAAAACAAAAAGAAAACAAAAATTCTATCTATACTAACAGAGTAAATATATTCATTTCTCATGAATTCACATGTAATCACTAGGAATCGACACGTAACATTTATAGTTTTAAAAAATAATAAATAAATTTAAACTATATCCATCAATATCTAATATAATCTACTTTTAAATTCAAATCAAATCCAATCCAAGAAAATCTAATACTTTAATAACTTATTAATTATAATATAATATAATAAAGCTTTAAATATTTAAAAAATAATTTATATATATATATATATATATATATATATATATATATATATATATATATATATATATATATATATATATATATATATATATATACACAAAATTAATAGGTTATAATAAATAATAATAACATGTTTATATATTTTTGTTTAAAAAAATAATATATATCTTTACCTTTTAGTTTATTATATTTTATATATATATTAAAAAAATCTGCGTAATACGCGGATAATAAACTAGTAAGTTTTTAAAAGAACACAATCCTTTGGTTTCTTTGTTTTTTTTTTCGTTTCTTCTTATTTTTGGAGAAAAAGATTTTCATGATTTTTTCTTTCCAATTCTTTCTCTTTCCTTCCTTTAAAATTTTTAAAGAACACAACTTTTTGATTCTTCTCATTTTCTCTTCCCTTGCTTAACTTTCTCTCATTAAGTTGTATTAAAGAACACAGAATTAAACAAAAAAAAGAGGGTAATCCACCCTTTGGGATCCCACCGACCGGTCCCACGGTCAACGTGGAGGATGTAAATCGTGTACCCATGGTTAACGGACTGTGCAGGGTTTGAACTCTGAACATCTATTATAAATTTCATGTCCACAACCACTAGGCTACCATCACGAGGACGCCATTATTAAACAAACATATATTGCATGGAATATGCATTTCCTTGCCTTTAAAAAAATATTATCAAGTGATTATCATATAAATCTACAAAAACAATCCGCTACAAATCGAGGATGATATCGAAGATCTTATAAATTGACCACATATATTGTAGGTATCGGTTGATTGCACCTCATCATAAGTCCAAGTAAACAAGCCCTCACATCAAAGCAATGCGGGTTGGTTAGTTTGCACTCACGACAAGAAAATGGACTTTTAGCAGGAAGTCAAAAAGTCATCCCAACAAGAGACTACAACGACGAAATGTTGTCGCAATAAACTTGTATCAAATGACTTTTGCGTCCCACGAAAGCACGTTCAATCTATCTGATCCGATCCGATCACTTGCTTGGTATCCGATTAACATACATTGATTTTCATTTGATAACTGATAAGGCTACATATGGTTTTGTTTGGTTTGGTTGCATTTTCATTTGTTAACTGCACTAGTTTAGTTTGGTTTGGTTTGATTTGGTTTTATATTAAAGCTCCCGTTAATTATCAAATCATTGATGACGGTGTTTTCAAGCTTATTCTTCATATTTTATTTCATTTCCTCGATTCTCTTATTATTCAAAGTAGATATATGTTAAATTTCAAAATTTTGAACTCCCCTATCATTATTTATATGCAACATTGTATAATAGTTTTCTATTTGGCTATTGGCTGGACAATACAATAAAAAAGCATTAATTTTCATTTTCAAAAACTTATAACATGCCTTTAAAAACCTAAAATTTTCACTTTATCGTCATAGGTCGCTAGATTATGGTATATATAGCACTAATCAACATCTTTTTTTTAATGATTTTTAAGTATCAACGCTACAAAGATTTCAAAGATCGTCGTTAAGGCATTGTTTGTTTCTTAAGAGATTAAGATGGTGTTTGGTTTTGCGTTATGAACCAGATTATCAGCTTATTACGTTACAATAACGCAAATAATCAGTTTAAAGTGTTTGGATTGCATACGTTAATAAGTGATTATTTGCGTTTAGCGTTAATCTTACCACACTTTTTCATAAGTTAAAAATTGTAGCTTATTTGCTTCATAAGTGATTATTTGGTCATTTTACAAGTAAAAACGCAAATCCAAACACTTTAAAAACCGAGTATTTGATAATTATGATAGCAAACAGCAGAAGCTAAACCAAACACTACATTTCCTGCAGCACTTTTTGTTACAGCTATTATCTGATTATTAGTTTTCAAAACGCTACAGCATTTTTTCAAACGCAAATCCAAACACCCTCTAATTATCTGAAGTTCTTTTTATGTCTGCAGTTAGAACAAAATATCTATCCACGTAAAGATATAATTGCTCTAAAAAAGCTTATTGCAAAAAACAAACGAGACATAACTCTTTTTTTTAAGGGAACATAATCTTTTGTTGTGAAGCAAAAAAGATTAATTAGCAAATGTATACATGTTATATATAATTATATACATACATACATAGATACATTGAGGCTGCATGTATGCACTTGCATTACTTCTTCTTCTTGTCTTCTTGAGCTCTTTCGAGAATAATTGGGGCCGCGGGTATGCTAAACCACCACTCTCTCATCCTCCGCATCCATCTTTCTGTCTGCCCTCTTCTCATAGGCGAGTACTTTGTGAATTCTTCCAAGAAACCAATCAGAAACACATATTTAAAGGGTACAAACGTCATAAACAAAGCGAATGCTACAAGCGCCGCTGCGAATCGATTGCTTGCCTAAACACACACACACACACAAGAATAAGTTAAGTCTGTACTTCAATGTTGTGAGCGAGCAAGAAAATTTCGATTCGGGATAAAAGAGAATGCCTAAATACTTAGTTATTGCGAGAACAGAAGGAAAACACTATATATGCTATTTAAGTAAGATATTTTGGATGTTTATTATTATTTTTTTGAACGACAACCTATACTATTACTACCATCTATATTTATGTTTCTACGATATTTTTTTAAGTGAAACTTGAACTTACAACCCCGTGATGCATAGGGGAATGTAGATGCAAAAAGAATTATATTGCTCGCCCTGCTTCCAACCTTAATCTTGTTTTCCCCGACATTCATGGTCAATTAGGTCAACCCCGTATTCGACATAGGTTTTATTGTAGTATTTGGTATATATAGTTGTATCAATTATATTCCAGGTATTGTATACTACGTTCATTTGGTTCCTAGTAGAGGTAAACCAATAAAAGTAGAATCTTCTCAATAAATTTTGAATTAACTTTCTAACCATAGTATTTGTGGTTTTGTTACAAATTAAGTATTGTATCAGACGAAATGTATAACAAAACACCAAAAAAATGTCATTATAAGTACAAATACAAAGAATAGAATTGCTCACCCTAGCAAACCAAACATTTTTATTTAATTTACACTTTACACTTTTTATGTTTCAGCAAGTACAATGTTACTTTAGACCCAACGGCTCGGACGGTTAAATTTATCCAAACGGGCAATTTCGACTCATTCAAGCAAACGTATAACTTTTTAAAAAAAATGAAAATTTATAAAACAATTTATTCGACAAATTGTTCTTTAAAAAAAATTCAAATTATGTAAAATTTATAACTTTTTTATATATTTCTAGATATATATGAATAGTAATTATTTTCTTATATTTTTTTAAACTTTTATTATATTATATATAGTATAGATAATTAATAAGTTAGTAGTGTATTAGATTTTATTTGATTTGAATTCAAAAGTAGATTATATTAGATTTGGATAAATATAATTTAATTTCCTTATTATTTTTAAAACCTATAAATGTCACGTGTCGATTCATGATGATGACACGTGGCTTCACCAAAATTGAGTATAGTTACTCTTTTAATAGCACAGATAGATATAGATTTTTAAATATGATTATTAACTCTTCCCATGTATATATACCATGGTATTAACCTGGTTAGTAATTAATTACCCACAAAATTCATTCCTTCAAACCTCTCTCACCATGACCCCCGTCGTCCAATCGCACCACCACCCACCGCCGCCTTCACACCACCACCCACCGCCTACTTCGCACCACAAGCACCATCACGGGAACCACATTAACGTGTTACCAGCGATCTCTACCAACAACCGCCACAACCAACCACTCTCCGGCAACAACGTTTCACACTCAGATACACCCTGCATCCTCCTAGTCGTCTCCATCCTTGCATTATTAGTCTTCATGATCCTAAGCGTTATTGAACCTAAAAAACCTCAATTCGATCTCGAAAAAGTCGGTGTACAATACATAAACCTCACCGCCTCACCGGTGAATACACCAATCATCGCCTCCTTCGCCTCTCTGTCCCTCGGAATACAGATGCAATTCGTCGCCAAAAACCACGAAAAGATTCATCGGATCAGGTACGGAACGTCGACGTTTGATATGACGTACCATCGGATACCATTGGGCTGGGGCACCGTACCCGAATTTTACCAACCGGCTAATGGTGTGACGGAGGTCCAGATGAATGTGACAGTGGATCGGGTAAATATGTTTCAGGCGGATGCTGCTAATTTGGTCATTGACGTTTCGGTTCATGACCGGGTCAAGTTACGGATCACTGGTGATGTAAATGCTAACATCGTCTGGATGCCTGAATTTCCTTCATCCTCGGTGCAGGTTAGCTTTTGGCTCCTTAAACCAATTAGTCCATTACAACTTTCTTGTTTCTATTAATCTATTTATTTTTTATTTTATTTTATTTATTTTTTATTTTAATTTTTAAAATTTAACAATAAACAAAATTATTTAAGTTAAAAGAAGAGAAATTAATATAATTTCTTATTAGTTTAATTTACGCTTACTCACATGATCAAAAGTTAATCTCCTCACACCTTAAAAAGTGTGATTAGCAATCGAGGAGCTATTCATATGGAATTATGCTTAATTTATTAGATTTCAAAATATTTCAATTCTTAATAGTTGGATTTTATCGCTTTATGAATTAGAAGGTCTTGGAATCTTGATTTTAAAAAATTTCTTGCTTAATGAAGGTTGCAAAAATCTAATAAATCATTTTTATAATATGTTACAACTTAATTAAAAATTTTAAGGAATTATTTGAATCTAGCAAACCAAACAACTCGAACCAAATATCGATATGTCATATATGTATTGAATCAAATGAATGTTTTATTTTGAACTTATTTAATTATAAAAAGGTTTATTTCGTTAGTTAACAACATATTTTTTTACGTGATTAAATTCTTTACCATATGACTTAAGAGTGAACTTTTTATAATCAACAACCAATTTTGAATAATCATTATTAAAAGTATAATGCATGATTTAGATCGTAAAAAAAGGTGTATAATTAATACCTTTTAAGCCACATAAGTCATAAACTATATTATAGAAATGAGAAAATTATTGTTAAATCATGCAAATCTAATATGAACTTTGATTATAAAATGCAAATAAATTTTGTGTATATTTTCATATTCATGCTAAGCTTATGTTCTGTTCTTTAATTTTAAAGAAAAAAAAAAGAGAAAGAAGATGAACAAAATAAACATAAAGAAAAGAAAGAAAAAAAAAACAAAAAATCTATCTATCCTAATAGAGTAAATATATTCATTTCTCATAAAGTCACATGTCATCACTAGGAATCGACACGTAACATTTATAGTTAAGAATCGACACGTAACATTTATAGTTTTAAAAAATAATAAATTCTTTTAAACTATATCTATCAATATCTAATATAATCTACTTTTAAATTCAAATCCAAGAAAATCTAATACTTTAGTAACTTATTAATTATAATATAATATAATAAAGCTTTAAATATTTAAAAAATAATTACTATATATATATATATATATATATATATATATATATATATATATATATATATATACACACACACACAAAATTAATAGGTTATAATAAATAATAATAACATGTTTATATATTTTTGTTTAAAAAAATAATATATATATATATATATATATATATATATATATATATATATATATATATATCTTTACCTTTTAGTTTATTATATTTTATATATATATTAAAAAAATCTGCGTAATACGCGGGTAATAAACTAGTAAGTTTTTAAAAGAACACAATCCTTTGGTTTCTTTGTTTTTTTTCCCTTTTTTCTTATTTTTGGAGAAAAAGATTTTCATAATTTTTTCTTTTCAATTCTTACTCTTTCCTTCCTTTAAAATTTTTAAAGAACACAACTTTTTGATTCTTCTCACGTTCTCTTCCCTTCCTTAACTTTCTCTCATTAAGTTGTATTAAAGAACACAGTATTAAACAAAAAAAGAGGGTAATCCACCCTTTGGGACCCCACTGGCCGGTCCCACGGTCAATGTGGAGAATGTAAATCGTGTACCCATGGTTAAGGGACTGTGCAGAGTTTGAACTCTGAACATCCATTATAAATTTGATGTCTCCAACCACTAGGCTACCATCGCGAGGACGCCATTATTAAACAATAAACATATATTGCATGGAATATGCATTTCCTTGCCTTTAAAAAAAATATTATCAAGTGATTATCATATAAATTTACAAAAACAATTCGCTACAAATCGAGGATGATATCGAAGATCTTATAAATTGACCACATATATTGTAGGTATCGGTTGATTGCACACTCATCATAAGTCCAAGTAAACAAGCCCTCACATCAAAGCAATGCGAGTTTGTTAGTTTGCAATCACGACAAGAAAATGGACGTTTAGCAGAAACTCAAAAAGTCATCCCAACAAGAGGCTACAACTACGGAATGTCATCGCAATAAACTTGCATCAAATGACTTTTGCGTCCCACGGAAGCACGTTCAATCCTATCTGATCCGATCCAATCACTTGCTTGATAAGGCTACATATGGTTTTGTTCGGTTTGGTTGCATTGATTTTCATTTTGTTAACTAATAAGGCTGCACTGGTTTGGTTTGGTTTTATATTAAAGCACCCTTTAACTATCAAATCATTGGTGACGGTGTTGTCAAGCTTATTGTTTATATTTTATTTCATTTCCTCAACTCTCTTATTATTCAAAGTAGATATATGTTAAATTTCAAAATTTTAAACTCCCCTATCATTATTTATATGCATCATTGTATAATAGTTTTCTTCTTGGCTATTGGCTGAACAATACACTAAAAAAACATTAATTTCCATTTTCAAAAACTTATAACATGCCTTTAAAAACCTAAAATTTTCACTTTATCGTCATACGTCGCTAGATTATAGTATATATAACACTAATCAACATCTTTTTTTAATGATTTTTATGTTTCAACGCTACAAAGATTTCAAAGATCACCGTTAAGGCATTGTTTGTTTCTTAAGAGATTAAATGTCTGAAGTCATTTTCATGTTTGTAGTTAGAACAAAATATCTATCCATGTGAAGATATAAATGCTCTAAAAAAGCTTATTGCAAAAACAAACAAGACATAACTCTTTTCTTTAAGGGAACATAATCTTTTGTTGTGAAGCAAAAAAGATTAATCAGCAAATGTATACATGTTATATATAATTATATACATACATACATACATAGATACATTGAGGCTGCATGTATGCACTTGCATTACTTCTTCTTCTTGTCTTCTTGAGCTCTTTCGAGAATAACTGGGGCGGCGGGTATGCTAAACCACCACTCTCTCATCCTCCGCATCCATCTTTCTGTCTGCACTCTTCTCATAGGCGAGTACTTTGTGAATTCTTCCAAGAAACCAATCAGAAACACATATTTAAAGGGTACAAACGTCATAAACAAAGCGAATGCTACAAGCGCCGCTGCGAATCTATTGCTTGCCTAAACACACACACACACACACACACACACATAAGAATAAGTTAAGTCTGTACTTCCATGTTGTGAGCGAGCAAGAAAATTTCGATTTGGGATAAAAGAGAATGCCTAAATATTTACACTATGTTTGGTAGAGAGAATTAATGATAGGGAAATGGAAATAAGAGGAATTCCCATGTTTGTTAACATGAGAATTACTCTTATTTCCAATTCCCTGTCATTAATTCTCTGTACCAAACGCACCCTTAGTTATTGCGAGAACAGAAGGAAAACACTATATATGCTATTTAAGTAAGATATTTTGGATGTTTATTATTTTTTTTGAACGACAACCTATACTATTACTACAATCTATATTTATGTTTCTACGATATTTGTTTTAAGTGGGACTTGAACTTACAACCCCGTGATGCATAGGGGAATGTAGATGCGAAAAGAATTATATTGCTCACCCTGCTTCCGACCTTAATCTTGTTTTCCCCGACATTCATGGTCAATTAGGTCAACCCCGTATTCGACGTAGGTTTTATTGTAGTATTCGGTATATATAGTTATATCAATTATATTCCAGGTCAGACCTAGGATGATTATATTCTACGTTCATTTGGTTCCTAGTAGAGGTAATCCAATCTTAAAAGTAGAATCTTCTCAATAAATTTTGAATTAACTTTCTAACCATAGTATTTGTGGTTTCATTACAAATTAAGTATTGTATCCGCTGAAATGTATAACAAAACACCAAAAAAATGTCATTATAAGTACAAAAGCTTCAAGTACAAATACAAAGAATAGAATTGCTCACCCTAGCAAACCAAACTTTTTTATTTAATTTACACTTTTCACTTTTTATTATGTTTCAGCAAGTACAATGTTACTTTAGACCCAATGGGCCAAACGGGCCGGACGGTTAAATTGACTCAAACAGGCAACTTCGGCCCATTCAAGCAATCGTATAACTTTTCAAAAAAAAATGAAAATTTATAAAACAATTTATTCAACAAATTGTTCTTTAAAAAAATTCAAATTATGTAAAATTAATGACTTTTGACCGTCAACCCGTTTGCTTAAATGGACCGGAATTGCCACCCCTAGTTACTTTGCAACAAACTACAAGTATGATGGTATGAAAATTCATCAATTATCGGGTATAAAGCTCGCTCTTTAAGATATGATCATGGTTAACATGCTAGGATCAAAGATAGAGATATCTACACTATTATAGTTCTCTAGAAGTCAAATTTCATTTAGCTGTTTTACACAAAGTGATATGCCTGTTAAAGTGTTAAGCCGTTAAGGAATAAAAGATGAGAGAAAATTTACCTGTGGAAATATGGATAACAACAGGCCACGTATTTTAAGAAGAATAACATTTCCCTCTTGGACTAGCTCTTCGGCCTGCGAAATTGCATTCTGAACAGCCAAGAGCTGCTCCATTTTGTTCATTGCTGGAGGGACTTTAACCTTGAGTTCATCAAATCGTCGTCCTTCAAACCGTGCAAGCATCACATTAAATGCGAAAACGATGAGCAGCAATGCAAAGACATGAGGTAGCCATTCACTGCATAAGGGAACATGGTATGAGAACTCATATATAAGTATATAACTAACATTTGACGTGTATAAATCAGATCCCATGGATCAATACCACATTCCAATGTATAATTTCTGCAGAAAATTAGTTCATCCATAATGGGTACCGAAATAAACGTTTACGATATAGGATAATTAATGGGTATGTATGACAAATTGACAACTAGTTTGAGCTAAAACAACTTGAAACTCTTCTTGCAGTTGTAGTTGTTATATAAACAAGTTTGGTAAAGTAGGAGCTGTGGCTTATAACTATAATAAAATGACATTTGTATCAGTTAGGAATTTTAATTTATAACTATTAAGAGGGGCAAAAGTAACTTTGTTTAACTAAACGTGCAAACTTCTTTTGAAAGCTACTTCAAGTGGTTTATTTTATCGAAATAGAAGTTAAAGCTCTATCAACCGAACAAAGCTAATGAGTAGGGGAAGTCTAAAAAGACACCCCATTATACCAAATAGACACCTCTATTAATAGCTTCTTTCTTTTTTTGACTAACTTTTCCTAACATGAACATCTATGAATGTGCACAATGCACACCCTTCACCCATAATCTATTTGTACCAAAGAAGCTAGATCTTACAAGACACTTACAAGGGGCATGAAAATTCCAACATTCTGCTTACAGTTTTATCATAATTATGGCAACAAACTTTAAGCTGGAAATAAGTATTGAAGTAATAAAGTAGCTTACCAGTAAATGATAAATGTGAAAACAAAACAGAATGCAAGAGACTTTGCAGGCTCGTCCCAATACAATAGTCTGAGAAGATGATTGCCTAGGTTGGTCAGAGGGAAAACTAGCTCCTGCAAATAACAGAATGGATAATTAGTTTTCATCTTGATATAATGGATGGTGGAAACATTCCACTCAAATTATAGAGCATCAACATCAGTTAAACCATGTCACAATTTTTTAAAAAGCCATGTCATCAAGTTTAATCTCATATCAGCAATCAATAATATATTACCAATATCAATGATCCCATCAACAATTCTTTTTTAAAATTGATGATTTAAGATCTTACTTTCAACATTTTTTATAAAAAAGGGTTTTTTTTGCGTTTTTATAAAAAGAGTTTATTATGAATAAAACCAACATGTTTTCACGTTTTTTGTGTTTTCGTCCCTCCATGTTATTCTTTCCCTTGAAAAGTCCTCAAGTTAATTTTTTTTTCTAGTTTAGTGAAATTTGACTATTGAAACCTGATTATCAGTTTTTAAAAAATCTGGTTTACCTCTAATAGTCAAATTCCAGAAAACTAGGAAAAAAAAATAAACTTGAGAAGAAAAAAATAACATTGAGGGACGAAAACGACCGTGAAAAAATGTTAGTTTTTTTAATAATAAACCCTTTATAATAATGAAAACTTAGTAAAAAAGATGTGACTTAGACATAAGGTAATGTAATGAAAAAGTATTAAATAAAGCAAGTTGAATATCAAAACCACAAAAGTGGTTACTACATGTTTTGATGAAAAAAATTTTCAAAAATTTGAAGTAAGTCCATTAGTTAGTCACAGATGGAGGTTAAAAACCTCTCATGTTGATGTTCTAACGAGAACTACCAATCCAGAACACTTAACAGCAAACACAAAAGAACAGGTCAAACACAATGGATTGGTCATTTGAATGGCAACATTAACCACCCTTTATGGGTTTAGATTCCTTATAATAGCACATGCACAAAAACACAAAAGATTAGGTTTTTGTAAAAACCTTTAGCACAGCCAAGTTGGTGTCAAGGCCTTCAACTTTAGCTCCATCAACTGTTGCTTGTGCATCTGCAACCATCTTGTAATTGCTTCTAGATTCGTCAACGGCTTTCTCTAAGGGAGTCATCTCTCCAACGGTAATCTCACCGACAGTAATCAGTGACTGATTAACCGAATTAGATATCGTGCCAAAAACAAATCCTAGGCTAGAAGCCATGGTGGTAGCCGATACTGAATACATTCTGCCAACAGATTTAGTACTGCTATTTCTTTCTGACTCTTTGGAAGTCAACTTGGTTGCAATGGTTTCCAATATCCGGTCTCCACCTGGAAGCTGATCACATGCATTGAACATAAGTCCTGCCTCGTAGCAAAGTGGGATTGTGGAATTCATATGACTGAGAGCTTGTATTCGTAGAATGCCAAATATCGCTTTTAGCAGTGTCTCATCCCGTTCAACTCCCGTAATGTGGAACTTACGAATAAATTTGTGGGCGTATAGAACTTCACGCACAATGGCTAGCCAATAGTCACGCCGAGTATGCCCTTTAAGCTCAGGAAGCTCCATAACAACAGGTTCTGATCTACATTAGAACCCAAAATTAGTTCATATGATTTTTTGGGAGATATATAACATTTCAGGTGGGAAAATTTTCAATGGCCATACAGCACCAAATATATAGGCATTTAAAGAGTTTATATTGTTTTTTTAAGGAACCAACTTTATTAATTTATCAGTTAGGTTCCTAAAGTTCTTTTTTTCTTAGTAGTTAAGTCCTAAAGTTTATTTATCTTATTCAAATACATAACTTACCACTTTTCTCGGTTATATGCGCACTTACCAATAGAGTTGCCATACCGGTGGCACGTCCTCATAATTTTTCATAGTCAGGTTGTCCAACTCAACAAATCAAATGACAATGTGCCACCTGCTTGCCAATTCCAGGTATCAGGATATATATATAACCAGGCAAACTAGTAATTCATCTATGTTTGGACAACGTAACTGTTATATCGCGCAGTCAGATAAATGTTACCTACACTGCTACACATCCGGTTGTAGGTAAAATTGTCGATATTTGAACAAAACAAATACACTTTTAGGACTTGACCAATAGATTGATGAAAGTTGGTTGGTTAAAAATTATATAAACTCTGCATTTAAAATGCCATGTGAAATTGCAGTGATGAACAATATAACATTAAAATATGCCATAGGCTTTACAGGGAATTCGACTTATATAAGACGGCCTTGTCAAAAAGTCTTGTTCCCCATGGGCCTGTCAACTCAGCCTTGACCATCTGCTTCAAGTCATCTGCCAACTCATAAACTGTGGGCTTATCATAAGACACGACACGAAGAGCTTCAAAGTACAAAGCATGATCTGTCAGAGTTAACCGACCTGACATCGTAAATATATGCATGAACAAATGTAAGAACTCTGGCATGGCATACCACATCATATTAATATAACAAGTCCCTTTCTATCTATCATATAAGGAAATCGGTGGTTAAGATTAAATAATTGACCTACCAGGCCAAGTTGAGATCCCTAGATGTTGAAGAACTGGTTGTGTGGTCACAGTACCATCCACTTCCAAAACCCTTTCCCCTCTTCTGCATCGTTGGGATGACAGGAGAGACGACTCTGAGTGAGATTTAAGTTTCCTAATAGCCCTGTCAAAATAAGTGAAAATTAGTCAACCTTGTTGAATGAATTCATGGAGTTAGTAGCTATAAAATATTATCTACATGGACACATGAAAGATATTTTATACCAGTGTTACAACTAACAGGAGATAAAAATTAGGGATGATGACATGTAATAGTTGTGTACTTCAGCAAATGTTTTGACTTATGCATTGTACTTTTGTATATATTTAGTAATCATAATTTCATTTGTGTTCGAGTAAGATGGTTGAATTTTTTATTTTTTTTACATATTCAGTAATCATACTTATATTTATGTACGCTTTCATATCGTTCCAATTAGGTAGTTTGTCAAACCAACCAAGTACCAAACTGGAACAGAAATGAAAGTATGGTTACTATATGTGTACAAAAAAAATAATACGTACGCATAAATGGAAACATATCAAAAGTACTTAAAACTAATAAATACTACTGCCCTCCTGTTGAAAACACATCACAAAGATAAACTACTAACTGTTACATAATAGGATACCAAAAAAGGTTATGCACCACCATATGACTGCCATGGAACACAAGCCATGACTCGTAAGATTGACAACAGAGAACAGACAATCAAAATATCAGATTGCAGAAATATCGAGTACCTTTCCAATCCAATAAGATATTTCTCATAGGTTGAAAACTGAAGCCGGCCTCCAGTGGATGCAGCAAGAAACTCAAAAATGTAATTACTGATTATTACATTTGCTATAACTGGCACTGCTGGGGCTATTCGGGAGAAGGCCTCTAACCCCACGGTTGAATCATCGTCTATCTGCATAGCGAAGTTTGTGTCAAGTTAAAATTTTGTCCAGAAGGTACTTGATCCATATTTCCTTGCATTGAAGATAGGTGATGCTACTTCAGCAACAATCAGTATCCACAACTCAACATATATCCTCTAAAGATGGTCATATAAATTCAATTTTCGAAGTTCTATGAGATCATGAATCCATTAATAAAGGTATTGATTTCCATATCTCCATGTAGTAGATTAACAGGTGGTCCTTTATGGCATAGTGGGTCATACAATTTTCCCAACTCATTTTGGACTACATATAAAGCTTTTGGTTAGGTTTTTCATAGATGGATGCTTACCACAATTATTTTCGAAGCTTCTTACCGTTTTAAGGCAAATTCTTGGATGGATAATTTAATGAAGCAATCTTCCAGTTTTTTTCAAGTTAACAAGTTACTAGTCAGCTGTAACATCCTCGGATTTAAATTATTATATTTGAAGTTTATTAAGTTTAAATTTGTAATTTAAATTGAATTATGAAAGTTGGTACGAAAATTTGACTGATTATAAAGTTGGTTGCATTATATGGAAATTTAGAAATTTAGAATTTTAAATTATTAAGTGAGAATAATTATTAAATTATTAAGGATAATAAATAAAAGATAGAATTCTTTTATTTATAAAATCAGTATTTTATGGAACCGGATAAGTAGAGGGGTAAATATGCCAAAAGCTGAAAATGTGGACATAAAAGGGATGAAAGTCTCATTTTTTAGTTATCACTTTCTCTCTCTACAACTATACTCTCTCGGCTCTCTCTCTCTCTAAAAATTCGAAGATCATCAAAGCTTGGATTTGAAGCTGAAAATCTGAAACAAGATTGCTAGGAAGGAATTATAACATCTGCAATCAATGAATTAAGGTAAATATCTCTTTAAATTTCGAATTTGGGAACATTTGGTTCGGTTTTTATATGAACCGAAAGTTAGATTTTGGAGATTCAAACATGGATGCATGTGTTATATAGTTAAAGATTTGTTTAAATCTAGTGTATACGAAGCTTCTGATTCAGCTTATAAGTATGATTTATTGATTTTAGTGTGTGTTTTAGTGTGTGTTCGATGGATGTTCAAAAAATGGACAAAAAGTGTTCATTATGGTATATAAAAGTGTTAATGTTAGTGTTAAAATGCTTGAAATTAAGTGTATTTAAGTTGGTATAAATTATTTCATGTATTGAATTAGTACCAAAAATGATGGGATTAAATCTGGAAAATATATAAAACTGCACAAGTTCGAATACAGTAGATCCGAATTCGGATGGGTCCGAACCTCTGATGTACAAAACAGAAAATATTTACAAGTGTTGGAATTCGGATGAGGTCCGAATTCGGTTGGGTACCGAATTCGGACATGGACCGAAATTAAAGGGGTCCGAATTGGGGCTTATATATATAGACCGAATTGATAGGGTCCGAACTTAGCTTGGATCCGAATTGGGGGATTTATGTGGGATCCGAAATGGGGGTCCGAATTCGGGTGGGGTCCGAATTCGGACATGGATCTGAAATGTGGATCAATTATTGCAAAACTTATAAAATTAAGTTTTATGAAATTAAACATATTATTGACACGATGTGTTGTTACAACTGATTTAACAGGTCCCTAGTGGTGTTGTTTAACCCACAGTGGGGTACTTTGTGGATCCGGTTGAAATCCCGAGGAGAGATAATATTGCTTAAAGATTAATAACGCACCCACTGTGAGTACCTTTGATTTTAACATTGCTGCATCTGCATTATGTTTGCATTGCCTGCTGAGGCATGTTGTTTCATATTCGTTTGGCACTCTACTAACATGCGTATATGTTGATGCACATTCATACTTGTTGCATGTCCGTTCATTTGTTGTGCATCCTTTTGATGGACCTGCGTGGTCGCATCTGTACTCTGATGTTACTGTGCTATATGACCAAGAGTTTGACACCTCTGTGGTCAGGATAGACAGTAAGTCATCCCCGATGTAATGTCTGCCTCAGATGGTTGGTTTTTCTTATGCCGAGTGTCAGCTCGAAGGAGCTGCGGCTCAGGTTTGCGTACTTGGAGTACGTGTAGAGTATACGGTATGTGTTACCGCGGTTACTCTGGGTGGCATCATAATGATTTGTAGAATGTGTAAAATCATATGGTATTTACTAAGCATTCGCTTACCCTACAGTTGTTACATTTTTACAGGAAAAGGGAAATCCGCTGCGGGACCATCTAGCTAGGACGTTTGTTGAAGTATTTGAAGATTTCTTCTGTTTAACTTGGTATTTGGTTTATGGAATCAATGTTGTAATAAATTTGGGGATGATGTAATACAGTTTAAGTTATTAGACTTAGACGTGTAACCTATATAGCACCGTAGAGTGTTGGACACATAATTTGTATTATTTTATTTATGTATTTTGCTTCCGCACTTTAATTAAGGTATCAGATCATTATATAACTGTTTGTTGATGAATAATCCTGGGTGAATTGTAATTGGTGGTTATTGTGGCAAGGGTGTCACATCAACCGTAGATGAAGTTGCTGGTTTTTCAATGTATACAGGAAAACTCAATCACTCTATATTTTTTTACTACTTGTGAGGCTTTCACTGGGGTTTGGAGCAAACCACAAGTTACAGAGAATTCTCAGACTTTGTTTTCTCAAGCAAATAGCTTTTTGGACACACTTCCATGAATTTATCTGAATTCTTTCCTCTGATTGGGAAATAACATTTTAGGTTAGTATGTTTCGTTGTAGTTCATATACAATAATTATACTGATAACCATTCTCTATATTAAAAGGAAATATCCTAATATTTAGCCATCCAAAGAAAACATATGTACACAACATGGATACATGCACCACAAATGAGAACACTGAGGTGAATTGAAGCAAATAGAATTAGTGATGCACATATCAAAAGAGGATTGAGATAGTGAATGTAACTCACATATAAAATGTTGAGATTACGAAAACTGTCAAAGAGTGAAAGAAAGGTAAAGAAAGATGGGTTTCATGGGGGAAATTGTCAAGAGATCGAATTTGCTGGATTAAGCATATATAAGGAACTAAGGAAGGATGGCATTCATGTTCTACAGGCTTGATCATTTAGTTTCTCTTTGAGACAATTGGCTTGTCGCTTGTCATAATAAAGTCAGTCTTTTCCTCATGTTGTGCCTTTGTTAACCCAACTTTTGGTTTTTATTCTCCTGTTCGACATCTGCATACAACACCTCTCCACTGTTAATAGCTCCCCCACCATCCTTCTCTACCTCCCTTCAACTCCCCAAATATCACCCTACCCTTTCTATGGTGTGCAACCACTTATAAGTTATAACCACCATGAGAATTTGCCTCATTAAAACCACTGATCATATCATGATCTGGTGTACAAACTCATTTCAACAAAGTCTGATACCAACTACATCCATCTTCACATGTTAATAGTTCTTTGACAGTTAATTATGTTGTATCAAGTATCTTGTTCTGATTTTCATAGAAGGTCAGGCAAGGTTATTAATCATCAATGGATATGTTATCCACCACAACTTCTTTCTTGCTATTCAAATTGACAAATTTCAGCAACCATCATTATATCAGTGTAAATGTGTAATAAAAGAACATACATCTACAGAAGGCTGGCTGGCAACATCTGGAACATCCCAAGCAAGCATCATATCAAATGTTAATCGTCGAAACCTTCTGTCCTCCATATACCCACTAACTTGCGTAGATTGAGCAAGAGCCCTGAAACACGAATATTCCAGAAAATTTCGTGCATATCGTGATGGATGTTTTGTTATATCAGAAGCCTCCCCCTCAAAATTTTCACGAAGCTGATGCGTAGAAACTTTGAGGATTCTGCAATAATCGGGTATAAATATAAACTGAGTGAGCTTTTCAATTCAATGATTATATGATATTGAATCTATAGATCTAATAAACACATTAAATCAATCAATCATCAAAAAAACTATAGATAGATAGAAACGGAAAGTACGCAGCAACAGAAATTACTTTGAACATCGACGAACAACTATATTTGCAACTGCAGATAGCTCCGGGATCCAGTTCTTATCAGCAGATGGAGACCTTTTCATCTCCTCAAACTCATCATAATATGAATTGTGGTTCTTATTCAACCATTTGAATGATCCATCTCTTACAAAACCCTCGATCATATTTTTGGTTTTGCTAACTGCAGCCATCTTCAGATTCTCTCCCGCCTACGATTGAATTAGGGCTTTGAGATCCTCAAATCCAAACGATTCTCATTGTACAAAATCACTATAAAATCAAACGAATTACAACAAGATTTCATCCAATTATTTGGTTAAATTCCAACGTAAATCAGAGATATACGTGCGTGGGTGATCTTCCTAAATCGAAAAAATGCATGTAATCGGTTTTGGATTTTACAAATTATAGTGAAAAAACAAATATGGTCCCTCTACTATTTGTTAATCTCCAAATATACCTTTTTAATTAAAAATTTTGCACTAATTGTTTTATGACTAGTTTTTGGATAGATTCATATCATTACTTAGTAATGCAATTTTATTGTTAAAGAAAAGAAATAATTGAATTTTAAGTTATATATTTATGCAACTTAAAATTTCATAAAGAATTGATATACATAATTTATGTATCATAACTAATAATTTATCTTCATTTTCTTTTTCTCGATTTTCTTTATCAAACACAATCCATGTTTGTGTCAATTTAAGTACTACTCATAGCCTTTATTTCATATCAACTAATTTATTCTATTTTCATGTTATATTTAAAAGTTTATTATGAAATAATCAACATGTTTTCACGGTTTTTGCATTTTCGTCCCTCGATATTATTTTTTTCCCAGAAAAGTCCTCAAGTTATTTTTTTTTTTTGATTTAGTGAAATTTGACTATTAGAGCGCGCCCGGTTTTTCAGTTTTAAAAACCCGATTCCACTAATTAAAATCGGGCTCTAATGATCAAATTTCATATAATCAGAAAAAAATAATTAATTTGAGGACTTTTCCTGAAAAAAATAACATGGATGGACGAAAACATAAAATCTGTGAAAACATGTCCGATTTTTTCAATAATAAACCCTATTTTTAATGATAATTAATTTGGAATTAGTTTGAATGTATGGTTATTTAGATAACATGAATGACAAATAAAAATATATGTTGATAGAATTGTTTTTTCAATTTGGGTTTATATTTTTTCAATTTGGGTTTATCTTTTTTCGGTGCAAACAATCATTTTGCAACTTTATCTATTCAATTTTTAATACGACCAATTGAGCATCGAGCATTATTGCATGTTGTTTAGGTTGCAATTACAAAATATTTATATTTTAGTAAAATGATTAAGTGCATTTTCAAACATGGGCACAAATTTATAGTTTTTTTTTAATCTTATTTTGAAAACGTAAATAAATATTAGAAGGTGTTTGGTAGGATGCATGTAAAAAGATAATGAAAATGAATATATCGACTTTCATACTTTAAAATTTAACAAAACAATAACGTGCCGTTTGGTTTGGAGGATTTCAGCAAGTCATTTAGGATTTGGATTTTGAAATCCTCCTATGATCGACATGTTTGGATAAAAAACTAAAAAGAAAGGATTTAGCTTCAGTTAACATTTCATATTCCTTGTTTCTCATACTTTCATAATCCACCCATCCCACTAATCATTTTAAAATCCATCATTTTAAATTCATGCAATCCAAATGGCACCTAAGCGTATTCAGTTTTCCATCATTTGATAATGAATTAAGAAATATGATGTTTTAGCTTTTATTTATTTATTTGTAGCATCAATAAAGAATCAAACGAAAAAAAAATACTAGATTAATATACTTTTTCATTCATACGGTTTAATGTAACTTTCAGTTTTCCTCTCTGTTATTTAGAAATTATAAAAAGCATTCCTAAAAAGAGAATTATGTATGGTTACAATCCTGATTTAGATGGCTTTAGTGTGAGGTCATTAAGTCACAACATGTGACTTCCACATGACAGTAAAATTGTCATTTGACAATTAGGCGTTGTTTGGTTCGCAGAATGTTTAATTTTGGAATGGAATCTGTCAAAGAATGTAATTCTGGAAGTAATGGAATTTGTCGATATATAAATGGAGGCGGTGAAGATGAAGTCTAGGGTTTGGTTTTAGAATTGTTAAAATCTTTGGAATAGAATTTAAATTCCATGGCACTAATCCAAGAAAATAGATTCCTTCAAAAGTCGTGTTTTTTTTAGTAAATCTTCATTTCATTCATTTTTACTAGCCAAACAACACACCAGAATGAAAATTTCATTCAAATTCCATCAAATTTTGTGAACAAAACGCGCCCTTACTCTCTTTTTGCATCCTTTTATCCATCCAAACACACGTACTTCTCTCCCTTCCTAACTCAAACAAAAAAAGAAACAAAGGTTTACTTTATCTCGAATTGAACAACATGATGACTAGTGCATCATATGACGATCAAATCATGAACATGTTTAGTTCTACTCTCTTATACACATTAGTATAACCTATTTATGAATATTATTTTATTATTATGTAAGTAACCTCGTTGGCAGTTTGGCACACTATGATAAAACCCACTTATGAATATTTAAAATATTTTAATAAAACCTACTTATAAATAATGACTTTTTTTGGCCTAACGTGGATTATAGAAAAGTGTTGTCAAAAAGAGTGTTTTATTAACGTGGATTAATAAAACCCACTTATAAATAACGACTCTTGTAAAAAAATGTCACTATAGGTATCTAAATCTTTTACCTACACAACTAAAAACGTGTGTCACTAAATGACACTTTTCTTGTAGCGTTGGTCCTCTATTTCTAATATAAAATTTGGGTCGTTGTTGTCAATAACATATCAAGTCGATATGTAAAACAACAATAGCCACTCTTTCTAACACAAATTTTATAATTTATATTAGGGTTATTCTTAAAGTTTCTAAATATTATTCATCAGTTGAGATTCTAAATTTTTAGAATATTACCTTCTCTAAATATAAATCAAAGCATTTTTTAAACTTTGAATAATATATATATTCTTTGCTTTGCTTCTTGAAACAAATATTCCAAATGGAGTTTCTTTTTACTAACTATATAAAGGGATTAAGAATAATTAACACCTTCAAATCAACTACCAAAAGGTACACACAATTCTCTAATTATTTTATGAGATTTCCAGATTCAACTATTTTCTTTTAATTTATTTAAGGGTTATAGTCGTATAAATGTATGTTACTTTACTAAAATTACTCAAATGACTAATGTAGTTATTTTATTTATCCCATTGGTACTTGTACTTAAAATTTATTGTTGAGATGGTACTTTTGATTGCCGGTTACTGGTTCAACCGGTAAAAATTTTATATTTGTGTTTTTTGAAGTATTAAAAGGATCTATATACTTATGTGGATTTTCTAAATTATTTATGCAGATCAAAATCCATGTAAATCCAGTAATCATCATGTTATTAAAAACGTGTCACGTTGTCATTTGAATCAGCAAAAACTGTCATATCAACATAGTTATTGGTTACACGTCCCATATCAACAAGTTATTTGGAGTACAAGTGTCATCCGGTCAAATAAAAAGGTTAATTAGTCATTTAGGTAAATCGAGAAAAATATGTTGCATTTGTACGGCTTTAACCCTTTATTTAATCAATTAATGTTGCAGATCAAGGAGTACAATACAATAATATTCAAGAATTTATAATGGAGTTAAAGGAGATAATTGATCTTAAACAGATTTCACACCAACATCCACTCATTCTGATAGATTTGCAGCTAATGTATCAAGACTATCTAGAGGATGATGATGATTTCAGCGATAACGATTTGATCAAAACACAAAACTTCAACTCTATTTGTGACAGATGCAGCCTACGAATCGATTGGTACCATCGATATTACTACAAATGCAGCGTGTCACAGTGCGACTACTCGCTCCACAGATTCTGCGCAGAAATACCCATAAACTTAAACTCACCATCACATCCAAACCACACTCTTTTTCTCAAAAAAGTGACAAAAACTAATTGGAGTTGTGATGGTTGTCTTGCAGATCATAAGGGTGGCAACAAACTTTGTTACCATTGTTCTACGTGCAATTATAGAATCGATCTAAGTTGTGCTACGTACGTAAAGCAAAACACAGTTCATCATCCTGGCCATCCACACCCACTGATCGCGATTACAAACGAACAAATTTCAATCAAATGTTTTGCTTGTGGGATGAATCATGAAGGGCATTTCTACCATTGTATCATTTGTTTTAAGTTTTCGATTAACTCTAAATGCCTATCTCTTCCCATGAAGCTTTTAAAGAAAGAGTTTCATTCTCATCCACTCACACTTTCTTACTCATTTATGGATCAACAATATGGTTCAAGATGCAGGCTTTGTCATAAGGAATTTCAGTGTGAATCTTGGCTTTTTAAATGCAGTAAATGCATGTATTACATGCATCTCAATTGTGGAGAGATGGGCACTATGTGGTTCTTGAAAAACTTTCGTAGGCTACCTGGTATGTAAATCTTTGCTCCATTCGTCTTAATTTAAATGTTCATATTTTTTATTTAAATTGTTTCAAAATAGATGTTCACTTGCCAAAATAGATTATAAAAGTTTATTAAGTTTCAATAATAACTTTATATTTTAAGTTGAATCACAATCAACATTATCGGTTCAAAAGATATATATGTTTTATGATTCAACATTTATCATAAATTTATAATTTCTTGCAAAATCAATATCATATATATGTAATTGAGTTCAAATGAGTACCACATCTTTTGCTAGATACCCGATATACGATTCAAAAAAACCAATTTTTTTTAAAAAAATGTACAAAATAACATATAAGTTAACATAAAATGGTGTCATAAATTTTATCAAGTAGAATTACAAAAACAAAATCCAATAAATGACACATCCTGTGAATTAATGAGTTTTTATCATTTATTCACATCATTGTTTTTGTAATTTTATTTGATAAAGACTCATGATATCAATTAATGTTACAATGTTATTTCATACATTTTGATCTAAAAAAATTTTACCAAAAAATTCGTCTTAAATGGTTACTCTGATACCCTGCAAAAAAGTGGTAGAGCCTGTATATATATGTATGTGTGTGTGTATATATATATATATATATGTATATATATATATATATATATATATATATATATATATATATATATATATATATATATATATATATATATATATATATATATATATATATATATATATATATATATATATATATATATATATCATGTTCATCAGCGTACCCATGAGGTTATAGTGTACCCAACGTACCCTGTTGTGAATGATCTTTTTTTTTTGCGTAGACATGTATAAGACAACATTATAAGACTTTTTATCAAAAAGATCAACATCATAAATCTTATGAATGGTATAAAAAGATCATGTGAATGATCATTCACTTAGATGACCGTTCACATAAATGTGCATGAACATTTAAATAAATTTTAATGACAAAGAAAGTGTGAATATATTTGAAATTCATATATCATGTGTATAACGTTAATTTAAACATGATTATGAAAAAACAGTTTAAAAAAAGTTTTTAAGGTTGGTACATTCGAGTGCACCACATACATACATATAAGTTCAATAGAGTATCTGTAAAATTCGGTGTACCAAAGATATCTTGCTTAAAATTATATTTTTAAATTATTTATTCATAATCATGTTCAAATTAAATCTAGGGTTAATTACAAATTTCGTCCATGGTTTAATAGAAGTTATGGACTGAGTCCTTTAACTTTAAAATTTACTCTGACAGTGCTTGTGATTGGAGTTTTGTTATGGATTTCGTCCTTTAACCATTTTACCCTTGTTTGTTTAAAAATTATTATTAATGTTGTTTTTGTTAATATTTTTATTATTATTAAATGATAAACTAAACTAAAAATTAAAAGTACCATAAAATTAATTTAATATAAAAAAATATAAAAATGAATAATAAAATATTAATAAAGACAAAAGTATAATAATAATTATTAAACTTAAATAAAAACTAAAAAATAACACTATGAGTTTAGATTTTTGACTTTAAAAACAGTCGAGATTTATTAAATCAAAAAATAAATGTAAACATTGTTAAAAGGTATTAAAATTTTTTACAAAAATTATTTTTTAACACTTTCAGTAAATGTTTAAAAACATTTTTATAATTTAAACTTTTAAAAAATGTTTAAAAGTTCTAGAAAAATATTAAAAAAATTTGAACACTTTAAATTTCTTTTATTGTTCCCAAAAACGTATTATTTTTTTAAAAAAATTCAAAAAGAAAATCTAAAGTTAATAACTATTTTGTTTTTAGTTTTGATTACAAAAATGATGAGATTTTTTTATATGCTTTAATCCTCAATGAAAATCATTTAAGGTAAAAATGGTAACAATTAGTACTTAATAAAATTAATTTATTTTATGATTTAAAAAGGTATACATTTTATTTTAAAATTTTCAAAAAATTAAGCTCAAAATGTTATTTTTTAATTATTAATAATAATCATTATTCACAGGCCTTTACAAATATTTTATTATCTTTTTGTATGTGTTTAACATTGAATTAATTTAATGATTTTTTTTAATTTTTTTCAGTTAGTTTATTATTTCATAATAATAGAAATAATAATTATTAAACAAGTAATGGTAAAATGATTATTTTAAATTGTCAAATGATAAATCTGTAACAAAACTTTAACCAGAATAACTGTTAGTGTAATTTTTATAGTTAAATGACTCAATCGATAATTCATAGCAAACGAGAGAGATGAAATTTGTAATTTACCCTTAAAACTATGAGCATACTGGCAAAAAATCACACACAAAGACAACTTGGAACTATGTAAATGTTTTCGATGAATGATCAACCATTTACGTTAAATGTATGTGAATGATTGCTCATTCACACATCTTTTTATACATTTACATGATTTATCTTTTGAATATATCTTACTATATGAAGGTATGATCATTTTGATTATTATTATTGTAATATCAGTTTATACATGGTTTTTTTTAAAAAAAAATTTGAAAAACGCATTTTTTTTAATCGAAGGTAATCTTGATACACAGAATTTTTAAAAGAATTCTATTGAACATTTGTATCTGAAAACCTTAGAGAACCGATATGCATCACACATGACCGGAACACAGTTGCACACAAGAGAATAGTTGTACACCACACAAGAGCCCTTGTGCATCACTATTCCCATGCATGTGATGCACTGTGGTTCTTGTGGTGAAAAATTGGTGTATAACTGTTTTGCATAATGCACAATTGGCAATAGGGGTGAGCTCGGTACCCGGACCGGATCGAACCGGTACCGAAACCGAAATAAGAGATGTGGAAGAATCGAATATCGAACCAATTAATTTTATATGGTACCGAAACCGATTATAAGATATTCGGGATAAATATGGTACCGAAACTGTGGTACCGAAAACCGATGTTTAACTAATTCAAAACCCGAGTACTGACCCGAATATATTAATTCGGTATCGGTCGGTACTGGTCCCGGTTTGAAAAATCGGCTCCGTCGCTCACCCCTATTTACATAATGCAAACTAGAATCTGATTGCATGAAAAATAAAGATAAAGCCATATCATGAGTAATGACTTTACCATTTCTATCTCCCAACCAGGAACCATTGAAGAGATTGAGAAACTCTTACATCCATGTCCAGTATTCCCTCGCCATCATGAATCATTCAATTTACAATATTACAAAACTCTCAACGAAGAAACTAAAGCCGAAAACGGGTGCCTCGACGACCGTTCGATTCACGAACATCCGTTAGTCCTCATCCGTAACGATACAACCATAAAAACTAACTCGGGTATGTCTTTACACGACCCGATGAAAGGGATTAAACTCTTATGCAACGGATGCGTAAGGCCAATTACAAAAACGCCGTTTTACAAGTGCGCCTCGTCGTCATGCTCCAACTTTGTTATCCACGAGCAATGCACTCGCATGCTCACCGAATTGCTAGACCATCCGTATCACCAATCGCATAAACTTGTTTTGGTATCGAACCAAAGTTTGTTTAGTTGCAAAGCATGTCAGTTACCTTGCAATGGCTTTGCATACAGTTGCGAAACTTGTAAAGATTACAAGATTGATGTTAATTGTGGATTGATACCTCGAGAAATCATCCACGAAGCGTATCCACGCCACTTATCTACGCTAAGGGATTCTTCTTCACGTTCGCTAGATCGTCGTCTAACATGTCACGCGTGTCACAGCATCTTGAATATCGAACCCCATTTCTACGCGTCCATCGATGATCAAGCTTTCAATCTACATCACCAATGCGCTTTAAGTTTGCCGAAAACAATTAGGCATAAATACGACAAGCATTTCATGGAGCTATGTTACTCGCCTATCGAAAATCACAAAGGTCAATACTTTTGTGAAGTTTGCGAAGAGGGTCTTAACCCCGAGAAATGGTTCTATCATTGTAGAACTTGTGCGCAGTCGATACACACAGCTTGTGCTCCGTTGATACTCAAGTCAGAACAAGACGTTAACTCTTCGCATGATCATGATTTCGGGAGCGTTTATAAGTTTATCAATATGAAGTTTGGGGATGTTCGTAGGATCGAAGATCACTCGCATCCTGTGTCGTTTATCGCGGGGTCGAAAAGCGATGGTGTTTGCACAAAATGTGAAGTTGAATTGAAATCAAAGTTCATTCTTAAGTGTTTAGAATGTGATAAGTTTGCTATACATAACTATTGTGAGTCTTTTGTTACAGAAGGTATGAAGCAACAACTTGAAAGCATGTTGGAAAATCTTGAGAAAAGACATTCTCAACAGAAGACAACAATTCAAGTTCAGACAATTGGATCTTTTTATCCAAGGGGAATTATGATCAGACCTACACCCAATGCTGAAGAGATTCCTTGACCCCAAATGTTGATCTACTTAACATATATATTTAGTTGGTGTACTTACTTTTGATGTTATTTCTTAATATATATATCTCTCTCTCTCTCTCTCTCTCTCTATATATATATATATATAGGGGTTCAATGGAGAACGTTCATGCATCGAAGAACATTGAAGAACCTTCATGCACCACCACAAATGCATCAAATTCTCGCGTGATGCATCGACTTCCCGCGTGATGCATTATGATTTTCTTGCGATGCATTGTAGTTCTTCAAGGTTCTTCGATGCATATAGGTTCTCCATTGAACCCACCCCTATATATATATATATATATATATATATATATATATATATATATATAGTTCGAGAGAGTATCATTCCTTATGCAGCGCACCAAAAGGTAACACCTTTAAAAAAAGTTTAAATTTTCTTTTTGATAAACATGTTAAAATATTATTATGAAGATCATATGTAAATTTCACATATATTCACATCTCCTAGCTCCTAAAAAATGACGTGAACGTACACTTACATAATTTTGCATATATGTGAACGCGCGCATATATGTGATGCGTGATTTCATGCACTTAGAGTGTTCGAATTTGCGTGAAATTCAGATATCATCTGTGTAATGTTAATTAAAACATGTTTATGAAAAAAATTCAAAAAAATAATTTTGCAAGTGGTACTTTCGGGTGCGCTGTGTAATATATGGTACCTCACTTGAACCTAAATCTATATGCACACACACATAGACTTAATTAGCTTATCGTGGGAAACTAAATATATCTTGAGAAGTGTAAGAAACACTATGATTCACTAATTTTGTATATTAATTCACTAATTATATATATGTTGATTCACTAATATTATAAATTGATTCATGATATTTGAATTTGTGATTCTTATTTATAAATACAAAAAACTAATAAATCAATATAAAAAAGTAATTAATTGTTGATTAATTTAATCCGGAATTTATAATTTATTATTTGTATATTCAAAAAATGACGAATCAATATGTTAGAAAATGAATCACAACGTTTCTCATACTTTTCAAGATATATTTAGCTTCTCATTTGATCCTAAATCTATCTATATATGAATTTGGTATGAATGATGTGAGAAGGAATCCTAAACACTAATCTAATTTTGTACCATGCATCTCATAACACTGGATTCTTAATTTTCATACATTTTTTAAATATACACCTAGCAATTAAAATCTTTTCAAATCCATTATTTCTTATGTATATTAGTTTTATTTCTATATATTAAACATTTTTTATTATAATTACTTATGTATAAATCCTTTAAATAAAAAAGATAATCATTAATAACTTATAATATTATTATTAGTATTATTGTTATTATTATAATTATTAATCAAAAAAATCTTTTAAATATTGTTTGTTTGTGATTTTATGAAACCTAAGTACCTAATCATA
Organism: Centrapalus pauciflorus; assembly: GCA_020465985.1. NCBI lineage: Eukaryota > Viridiplantae > Streptophyta > Magnoliopsida > Asterales > Asteraceae > Centrapalus > Centrapalus pauciflorus. Next base: position 140,631 of record JAANYP010006598.1, on the reverse strand, counting down.
ATCTTATCTTGAAAGAAATTTGATTTTAAATTTTTTTAATTAATCTTAAAATACTAATTAACATATGTTATTAGTAGATATCACTTGATATCATGATAAAATGACAAGTATCAATTTATTTACTCTGATAACAGTATTTATAAATTATAGATAGGGATAATTACAAAAATAGACACATCTCAAATCTTTATTCACTTTTTAGCCATTTTATATACATTTTACCAAAATAGCCACACTTTACGTTACCACATTTACGTGATAGCCACAATTTACGTGATTTGTACTTTTTTTTCATTTTTAATGCATTACGTTACAAAAGGTGTTTGGTCACGTAAATTGTTGTACTTTACGTGACCACTAATTTGTACTTTTTTTCATTTTTTAATGCATTACGTTACAAAAGGTGTTTGGTCATTTAATTGTTGTACTTTACGTGACCACTTTTAAAAATTTGTTCCTTCCCCATAAAAATGTAATGATTGTTTAAAAAAAACATTTTAAATCACTCTTCTCTCTCTCCACAATTATTCATTCACCATCAACGATGCATATACGTTCTCCATTGAACCCATATATGTGTGTATATATATATAGAGGGAGGTTCAATGGAAAACCACAATGCACCTGAAAACTTGTGAAAACCGCACTGCACCACCACAAATGCATCAAATTCCCCGCGTGATGCATCAAAATCCTGTGTGATGCATCAAATTTTCCGCATGATGCATCAAGTTATTTACGATCATGCCACCGCGTTTTTAATGAAATGCACCAAATCGGACGGGAGTCGTAGGTTTCCATAGTTTTCAGGTGCATGGTGGTTTTCCATTGAACCCATATATATATATATATATATATATATATATATATATATATATATATATATATATATATATATATATATATATATGGTCAGGTTCTATGGGGCACCTATATGCATTGTGCACTTTGGGAACCTCTATGCACCGTTAGATCTTGAATTTTAATGGTTCAGATTGTAGTGGCAAAAGGGTAATTAACTTGAAAATGGGTGCACGGGTGCATAACTTCTCGCGCGCGGAAGGGCAAAATCGGAAGATGCTTGAATTCAGAAAATATTTTATCCGAATCTAAACAAACACGATGCATCTTCATCCAATTTATTGGATTCGTCTTCAAACACGATGCATATTCATCCAATTCAATTTCAAACATGATGCATTTCGACCATATTCATCCTTGTCTTTGTTCCATCATTATGCATCACCAAAATCGTCTATATTCATCCTCGTCTTTGTTCCATCATTATGCATCACCAAAATCGTGATGCATTTCGACATTTAAACGTGTTAATTTCGTGATGCATCTCTGAAATTTAAACGTGTTAATCAACGTCTTCAATGTGTTCATCATTGTCGTGATGCATTGTTGTTGTGCATCATGTTTGAAACAACAGCGATGGTGGTGTTTGGTCTGGCGGTAGTAGTAGTGGTTGTCTTGTGAAAAATGGTTGAGAGAAAGAGAGATGGAGAGAGGCTAGCCATGAAAGAGAAAGGGAAAGAGAGAGAAAATGTGATGAACTTTTGGGAAGGTGGTTGATCATTTTATTTAGTTTCCTAAATAAATGATAAATATTAAATTAAATCTTATAATTTAACAATATATTATTAAGCATTCCCAAAATGCCCTTAATGCACCCTTTGTAAACAAGCAATGCATTTTTGGTTCCTATTTGGTTCCCGATGCATATGGTGCCCAATAGAACCTCAATCTTTATATATATATATATAGAATATTCGAGATAGAATCATTCCTTATGCAGCGCACCAAAAGGTAACACCTTTAAAAAAACTTTTTATAAATTTTCTTTTTGATAAACATGTTTTAATTAACATTATGAAGATCATATGTAAATTTCACATACATTCACATCTCCTAGCTCCTAAAAAATGATGTGAACGTACACTTACATAATTTTGCATATATGTGAACGTGCGCATATATGTGATGCATGATTTCATGCACTTAGAGTGTTCGAATTTGCGTGAAATTCATATATCATTTGTGTAATGTTAATTAAAACATGTTTATGAAAAAAAATTTTAAAAAAAAATAATTTTACGAGTGCTACTTTCGGGTGCGCTGTGTAATAGGTGATACCTCACTTGAACCTACACACACACACACACACACATATATAGACTTAGGTGGTACTCACTAATTTTGTATATTGATTCACTAATTTTATATATGTTGATTCACTAATATTATAAATTGACTTATATTTGAATTTGTGATTCATTATTCATAAATTCAAAAAACTAATAAATCAATGTAAAAAAAATAATTAATTGTTGATTAATTTAATCCGGAATTTTTAATTTATTATGTATATATTCAAAAAATGGTGAATCAATATGTTAGAAAATAAATCATAGCGGTTCTCGTACTTTTCAAGATATATTTAGATTCTCTTTTCATCCTAAAATCTATCTATATATATGGATTTGGCATGAATGATGTGAGAAGGATTCCTAAACACTCATCTAACTTTGTACAATGCACCTCATAAAACTGGATTCTTAATTTTCATACATTTTTTAAAGGGATAATTGTGCAAAAAACCTCAAACTTGTCAGGTTTTTGTGATTAGAACCCCAAACCATTTTTCATTGTATAGAAAACCCCGAACTAACTAAAAATCAGTAAAGGTTTTATCAATGAGTAACCCGTTGAAACCGGTTATTAATCCTACGTGGACTGGTAAATAACCTACGTGGAATAAGTATTGAAACTGGTTGCCAAGTATTACACATCATTTAAACCCTCGTTGATAATTTTTTAATTATAATTTTTTAACGGGATTACATTATCAACGAGTGTTTAAATGATGCGTAATACTTGGCAACCAGTTTTAAGAATTAAAATTTATTCCACGTAGGTTATTTATCACTCCACGTAGGATTAATAACCGGTTTTCCTTTTTTAAATATCCACCTAGCAATTAATTTTTTTTTTCAAATCCATTATTTCTCATGTATATTAGTTTTATGGGCAAATGACCAAAAATAGTAACAAGTTTTGACATTTTTATTATTAATAGTAACATTATTTATTTTTTATCATTAATAGTAACAACTTTTTATTTTTCTATCAATAATAGTAATGGGTGACTTGTAAACCTGTTTAGCAGGTCACCAACTTTTCAGTTATCAAAAATAGTAACATCTTTCCAATTTTTTATCAATAATAGTAACATACCAAATTAAAAACATAATTTTTTTATTTTATTAAGTTCTAATAACCATAAACACCAGAATAAACCAAATTCCGAATATTTACGGATAGATAATATTCGATTATTTGTTCACAATATGAATGAAAAAATACTATAAATTATTTCAATGTTCACTTTTTCCAACAAAAAAAAACGAACCATCATTTTCTTAGTTTTTTCGAATAAATAATACAAATCGTTCCATTTTTTTAGTTTTTTTCAATCTAAATGGGTCATAGTTTTTTATTTAAAAAGCAAAAAATCAAAATTATTCTCAATATTTTTCATTTATAAAACTATAAACCACAATGAGTCATGATTTTTCCATTTATAGAAAAACTAAAAAATGAATGAGTTGCAATACTTTTTCATTCGTAGTACTATTCACTTGAAATAAAAAAAGTATAAATTGATCAGCTTTCTAGTAAATTCCAAACGAAACTAATTACAAACCATACAACCTTAGCTTTCCTGAATAAAAAACTACGACCCAATCATGTTTTAGATTTTATTTTACATTTTTAGTACAAAATAATTGCAAATCATTTATTTTTGTATTTTTAGCCATGAAAAAACTATTAATTATTCCAGTTTATAGTTTTGCCGAATGAAAAATATTGTAATCCATAAAAACGATACATAACCACTTGTTCGAAACTATAAACTAGAATAATTCATAATTTTTTCGTTGTTAAAAACACAAAAAATAATGAGTTGCAATTATTTTGTACCCCGAAAAATCAAAATGATTTATGGCTTTTTGTTAAAAAAATCTAAAACATGATCAATTTGTAATTTTTTTTATTCTAAATGAAAAGTACTACGAATGAAAAAGTATTGCGACCCGTTCATTTTTTAGTTTTTCAATGAATGGAAAAACCATGACTCATTGTGTTTTATGGTTTTATGAATGAAAAATATTGAGACTCATTTTGATTTTTGTTTTTTAAATAAAAAAAGTATGACTCATTTAGATTGGAAAAAACTAAAAAATGGAAAGAATTGTATTATTTTATTCGGAAAAACTAAGATTACAATGGTTCGTAATTTTTTTGTTGGAAAAAGTGAAAATTGAAATGACTCACAGTATTTTTATCATTCATATTATATATAATTGTGAATAAATAATCGAATATTATTTATCCATAAATATTCGGAATAAAAATTTATTTTATTTTGGTGTTTATGGAATATTAGGAAACTTAATAAAATAAAAAAAATTATGTTTTTAGTTTGATATGTTACTATTATGGGTTAAGGTCTTACAATAGCAACCTACTTTTGAAAATGTATCGATATGGTACATCTACTTTTTTAATTGTCTATATGGTACGTGTACTTCATTATTCTGTATCGATATGGTCATTCTTCATAATAGAGCCCGGTTTTTACGTACGTAACAGGGTTCTAATGGTATGAAAAACAGGGGTTTATTACAAATATGGTCATATCCGTATGAAAAATTGAAGTACATGTACCGTGTCGACATTTAAAAAAGTAGACGTACCATATTGATAAATTTTCAAAAGTAGGTTACTATTGTATGACTTTACCCCTACTATTATTGATAAAAATCTAAAAAGATGTTACTATTTTTTATAACTGAAAAGTTGGTGACCTGCTAAACAGGTTTACAGGTCATCCATTATTATTACTGATAGAAAAATAAAAAGTTGTTATTATTAATGATAAAAAATAAATAATGTTACTATTAATGATAAAAATGTCAAAACTTGTTACTATTTTTGGTCATTTACCCTATATCTATATATTAAATATTTTTTATTATTATAATTACTTATGTATAAATCCTTTAAATAAAAGATAATCATTAATAACTTATAAGTTTATTATTAGTATTATTGTAATTATTATAATTATTAATCAAAAAAATCTTTTAAATATTGTTTGTTTGTGATTTTATGGAACCTAAGTACCTAATCATAATCTTATCTTGAAAGAAATTTGATTTTAAATTTTTTTAATTAATCTTAAAATACTAATTAACATATATTATTAGTAGATGTCACTTGATATCATGATAAAATGACAAATATCAATTTATTTACTCTGATAACAGTAGTTATAAATTATAGATATTCAATGTTAGCTCGATAGTTGACATCTTTTTCAAAATCAAGGTTTTATATCCTGTACATGATGCCTTCCTTTTTAGTTTTTTTTTTTTTTTTGTAGTTACTATTTTAATTCACTTCTTTGTTTTTTTTATTCTTTTATTTATCGATAAAAACCTTTTTAGATCATGACGCAAAGAACGAGTAAAATCTTCTGGTTTTATTACGTGATATTTTTAATTGAATTTTGATACACATAAAATTAGTCACACTAATGAATTTAAATTTACCCTTCAAATACAAGTATAAAAAGAAGGGAAATTTACACAAAAAACCTTAAAGTTAGACAATTTTTGTGATTAAAACTTCTAACCACTTTTTATTGCACAAAAAACTTTCAACGAGTAAATCTTATGAAATTAAGGTGATACCGGTTATAATAGGTTGATATGTTTACATGGCACACACGTGGCGTCCACATAACAAATCCAACTTACGTGGGGACTAAATGACATTACATGTGTAATTCTAAAACTATATTTTTGCATAAAAAATTCGAAGTTGATGACTTTTTCGACTAAAACCTTTAAATATTTTTTTCTTCGTCTTTAACCAATGGTCACATTCACCTCCTCTCTTCTTTTCTACCTCCGACAACTCCGAAAACTACATCCCCTCTTTGTGTTCAAGGTTGTTTGCGTTATGCATGTATGCTCGATTAATTTTTGCCCATTAATCTTGAATTTCAAGTTCATTTGTGCCGATGAAATCGATTTCGTTTTGTGTTCACAAGTTGCATATTTAGGTTCAATTTTATGTTCGATTTCGTTTATTTAGATTTCATTTTAGCTTCTGAATATAATCGGTCTGACAATGACGTTCACAAGAGGGTGGAGGATTCGTCAGAGAACGGGTTTTTTGTTGGATAAATATAAATAATTAACATAACGTACACAAAGAGTAACCGCTCTATGAATATCGTCATAATTCAGGTCTTGTTCCGCACTTAAACGAATAACTCAAAGCCTTACCTTGACCAGAAAAACCTCGATAACATAATCGTTTATAGTCACTCAAGATAAGCTTGGGAAAGTCTAGCTATTCAACCAAAATCGAGCTATCACCCTATTAGCAGGTTTCCTCCCCCTATACAAAAGTCATTTTTTAATCTATTTCAGTTCATGTGTCTATCGCTATCGTCCTATTTTCTCTCAAAAGAAAGTGCATCTCTTTCTATGTCATTCCTACTTTCTTGATAGTTATAACCTATAAGAAGGTAGGTTCAGTCCAGGTGGCTAGTTTGAAATGAAATGCGGATTTGCTGAGGTTCACACACCTTTCTTTATGAAATCCATGTCATCAAAATGTAATTGGTGAAGAAAACTCGATTTTAATGATTTTGTTGGTCGGGGTTATTTATGCGATGAAAAATGATCTGAGGTTTTAATTGAAATTAAACAAGTCGAAGGTTTTTTTTACAAAAAACCTATTTAAAAAAAGTTACATGCCATCAAGTTGTAACAGGTTGCAGTCATATTTTGTGTAGAAAACCCAAATTTAAAGAGTTTTAATCGGTTAAAAATTTTTCATGCAATGAAAAGTGGTTTGTAGAAGGGGTTTTCCCGCAAATTCTCCGAAATAAATGCAATTTATGCTTTGAAAAAAAAGAAAAATTTCATATATACCCTTCTAAAACTTCATAATATCATATATACTAGTTTATAACCCACGTATTACGTGGATATTTTTAATTAAATTTATTTATATAAAATGTATATGAGTAAAAATTAAAACATACAAAAATAATAATTGTGTTTATTTTATATTATTTACATATTATAAAATAGAGTATTTTTATCTTTTTTAAAAATATTAAATTGTATTTATCTTTTTATTATAAGTTGTAATTATCTTTTTGGTGAACGTAGAGGTGACACGTGACATTTGATGTTTTCCTTTATTATACATAATAATAATAATTTCCACAACTAATTCAAATTTTTACATTTGGATCTAATTATGATTATTATGGATAATAATGATAAATATTTATTTTAGGTAAACATTATATTTAAATGTTACAAAATCTATTTTAATTAATTAATGAAAAAAATAAAGTCAAAATTTAATACGATTAAGTTAATGTGTTAAATTTGGAAAAAAAAAGTGGAAAAATAAAATTTTCTTGTATTGTAGAAGTGACATATGACATGAATTATTTTGTTTTATTATAATATATAGGTTAATCAACCCATGTATTACATGGGTTGATTTAGATAATACATATTTTTTATATTTTAATAAATTATTATAAAATCTATATATAATTAAAATAAAAAAAAATTGAAAACTAATTAAATTAAAGATCAAAAACTACTAGTGTTTGATATTAAATAAAAAATATTAGTATATTGTATTATTAAAAACAGATAATATGTGTTTGCAAAAAATGTTTCTTTTAATTATTATTAATTTCAAATATGAAATATCAATGTAAGAAACAAAAAACTTCAATTATGTGAATGTGTATATATTTTGAAAAGGGTTAATTACATCAAAAGGTAATCTATTGTCACTGTTTTTACAATTTGGATAACATGCTAAAAAATTTCTATTTGAGCTAACATACTTGCAAAATCAAGTCAATCAAGGTAACCGTATCGACTTGAAAGGTAAAAATTAATGACATGACAGATTCTGTATCCAGTCATCAGTTTTTTTATTTCTAATATTGCTTAATTATATTTTTAAATTTGCTCAAAATAGCAAAGTATCATCAAAAAATACTTTTAAAATGCACAAAATTGTGCACATCATATATCAATTAAACTGTCATTTATGTAAAAAAATGCTGACTGGACAAAAAAAAACTGTTAAATTTCACCTTTCAATTCGACATGGTTACCTTGATTGACTTGATTGGAAAATATGTTACCTTAATTAGAAAAAAATTTAGTATGTTATCCAAATTGAAAAAACTGTGACAGCATGTTGCTTTTTAACGCAATTAACCCTTTTGAAAATGATAAAATATAAAAATGCAATTAACCCTTTTAACGCAATTAACCCTTTTATATCTTGTTAGCAAAATAAGTAACAAAAATTTTTAACTTTATTTACTACACTTCTACATTTAAATCCAAATTTTTACATTTGAATTTAACTATGATCATTAAGGATAATAATGACACATATTTATTTTAGGTAAATATTAATTTAATATTAATTCATTAATGAAAAATTTAAAATCAAAATTTAATTTAATTAAGTTAAGGTAGTAAATTTGGAAAGTGAATTAAATAAAAATGGGCATAGGTATAATTATTGATTTTAGTTAAGGGTATAAAAGACATTTCATAAATAATTATGAGTTGTCATTAATCTAGACCATTAATTTTTTTCCATCCAATGGTCCAGAAACTCCAATTGGTTTTCTTATTTTATATAGTATAGATACCCAACCTAAAATTTTAATATCATATATATATATCCCTCCTAAACATCATAATATCATATATATACCCAATTTTATTTATTAATATCACATATGTCCTTCTTAAACATCATTAATATCATATATACCCAAATTCATTAATTTAATTATTTTTATAACATTTAAAACTCATAATTAATATTGCTTATTAATTAATGATCATTATACACTTACTCATTTCTTCTTTCAACTAAACTTCAAAATATCATATTTATCCAACTTAAATTAAAATATCATACTCTTTTAATAATTTTATATAATTTATTTTTGTAAACTTTACTAAATAAATTCTTCAAACTAAAACAAATTAACATTAAAAATAATAATAAAAGATTTGTATCATGTTTTTGCTCGTTTGTAATCAAATCGTAACGTCTTAATATTTTCTTATTTGTTTTTTTTCTACAGTAATCTATATACAATTAACTGATTACATATTATGTTCTTTATTTTAATTTTCTTTCAGAATTTTATGGTTATATCACATTTTTTTAAATTTAGTATATATTTTTTTTGTTTTCTAATACATTAGTTTTTAATTTATTTCAAGTATGCATTCGTTTTATAACTATTGTCTATTTAGGTTACTTTTTTTTAAATTTTTATATTTAATCTAGTATATGAGTTATAACTTGTTATCCGATATAATTAGTTGGGTATATTTTGTGTTAACGATAAGATTATAATATATATATATATATATATATATATATATATATATATATATATATATATATATATATAATCCTATATATTTAGAGTTCATTAATAATTAGTAACTAGAAGATATTTTAGTGTTAAATTTACCGGATGAAATTTGTATATTATTAGTAAATTAATTTTTTTATTATATATATATATATATGTTTATTTTCGTTAGTAAAAAATTCAGTTTTTTTAAGCAAACCTTTAATATTAACATATTTTCTAGTTACTAATTATTATAAAACTGGACTTTAAATATATAGGATTATATATATATATATAATCTTGTAGTTAACACAAAATATACACAACTAATTATATCGGATAACAAGTTATAACTCAGATACTAGACTAAATATAAAAAATAAAAAAAGTAAACTAAATAAACAAGTTATATAACTAATGCAAACTTGAAAAAAAAAAATAGAAACTAATGTATTAGAAAACAAAAAAATATATACTAAATTAAAAAAAAAATAAACAAAATGCGATGCAACTATAAAGTTTGAAAAGAAAAATAAAAAAATAACATAACATATAATCAGTTAATGTATACAGATTACTGTAAAAAAAAACAAATAAGAAAATATAATAAGACGATACGATTTGATTACAAACGAGCAATAACATAATACAACTTTTTTATTTTTATTTTTAATGTTAATTTGTTTTAGCTTGAAGAATATATTTAATAAAGTTTACAAAAAATAAATTATATAAAATTATTAAGAAGGGATATGATATTTTAATTTAAGTTGGATAAATATGATATTTTGAAGTTTAGTTGAAAGAAGAAATGAGCAATGTATAATGATCATTAATTAATAAGCAATATTAATTATGAGTTTTAAATGTTATAAAATAATTAAATTAATGAATTTGGGTATATATGATATTAATGATGGTTAAGAGGGATATATGTGATATTAATAATTAAAATTGAGTATATATTATATTATGATATTTAGAAGGGATATATATGATATTAAAATTTTAGGTTGGGTATATATATGATATTACGAAGTTTTAGAGGTGTATATATGAAATTCTTGGTAAAAACAATAAATAAATCGGAAAAAACACATAAAAACTTGTGATTTTGCTTACGGTTTGCAGCAATTAAACCCTGGTGCAGTTGCCGCCGATAGATGGCTATAGACAGAAACGTAATCGAAGAAGAAGGATGCCTTCATCGTTTTTACAAAGTTGTTCTCGGCTGGGACTATAAGCGCCTCCTCAAAGAATCCGATGTAAATTTCTCTTCTTTTATCAGTTTCAATCCAATATGCAAACTCATTGCTGTTTTTGATTCCATTTTCAGGAGGAGAAGAAGAATAAGAATTCTGACGATCAAAAGCAAAAGGATTTGGGGTTGAAACATGTCAAGGACACTTATAAAGATGTCGATGATTACCTTGCCACATTTGAGCCTCTCATGTTTCAAGAAGTTAAAGCTCAAATTGTACAACGCAAAGATGAGGACGAAGGTATTATCAATCTGATTGGTTTTTTTGTTTTTAGTTATAATGATCTGCAGGACCGTCCCATGGATTTTGGAGTCCTGTCATGCCTACGATATAGGCCCTTGATTTAGAAAAATTAAAATAGTAGATTATTCATTTTGCAACTATATATATATATATATATATATATATATATATATATATATATATATATATATATATATATATATATATATATATATATATATATATATATATGTATGTATATATATAAACGAATTTTATGTGTTTTTATATTCAATGAGACTTCTAAAATGGCATATGATATGCTTAAAACGAAATAAAGATTAATGAAAAATTTGTATCCAAAGTACTTCGTTTGATATCCCGATCATTTTTACGATTGTGAGGCCCTAAAAACTCTGAGGCCCTGTGCGATCGACCTTCTCGCACGCCCTAAAAGAGAAGCCCTAAAAGACGGGCCTAATGATCTGAGTATCGCGATAAACATCAAATGTGGAAGTAGTTTTCAGTAGAATGCGTTTGGGAAGTTTCAACAAAGTGAGTGAATGTGATAGATCTTCACACTTTCATGAATGGATGCATCTGTATCGAAGCTGGTATGAAAGAGTAGGATATTAGCAAAAATTGTTAGTGCAGAAGCTCTATAAGGTGGTATTTGTTTATTAAAAACCACGTCTGAAACTAAGAGGATGCCTTAAAGTCTGAAATTAAGAGGCTCTTAATTTTAATTCAGACTACTCTATTTCTCTTAAAATTCAGAGGGAAATTCAGAGAATAGAAACTCGTAACTCTGAATTTAAACACGCAATACAAATTAGGTTAAGATCTGGAATTCAGACTTCAGACCATTTTCAGAACTTCTTAATTGCAAACAAACACACACTAAGTTTTCTTGAAAGAATCTAGGAGTTAAAAACTAGGTAGTAGAGGGCTTGAAAGAGAAAGACTCATGGAGGTTTTGGGTATGATGTCTTCCCATGAACATGTTGAGGTGCAACCATAGTTGTTAAACTCGTACGAGTCAAGTCACACTAGTCGAGTCAATTGATACCCAAAATGATCCGACTCACTACTCTGGCTCGGAATTGATTGTGACTCGAACCATAATTCGTGAGTCATTCACCGACTCTTTACAAGTCGAGTTACGAGTCATTCTATCATAAGTTTTTAACGGATTATTGTTGTTACTCTCTTCAATATTGTTGTGAGACTCTTCAAGTTTTGAGTCGAGTCACGTGCAACGATAATTGACCTATAACTATTGTACCAGCAATTGACTTTGAAGACCCCTTGAACCCTTGTCAAACAATTGATCTCATTCAGATATTTTTCGAAGTAAGACATGATTTTCCTGATATAGTGTTAATAGTGACACTAAAGATGTGGAATTATGTATGGATAAGATAATATTTTTCATTATCTGAACGCAATTTTACTTTATTAATCACTGGATTAAAAATAGCAAGGGGGATTAACCAACAACAATAATTAGGAATGTTACATAGTTGAAAGTTCCATTGAATTGAAATTAAGTCATGTGACTGTGTAGGGGTTTTCACCTCTGTATGCGTGTTTATGGGTTCCATCATTTTATGGTTTCTCTTGGTTTTTTGGTTTTTTTTTTTTTTATTGGCTACCTCGACTAGTTTGGATAAAACACTTGTTGAATTTTTTTGCTCGATTGTTCTTCATACCTGTGTTGGTGACTCTGTTTGTATGCGACTCTTACTGAGTTTTTATTACAACCTGGAAGGAAACTGCCATTCATCCTCAAATACATTCTGTGTGAAAGTACAGTCCTTTTACTTGGGAGCAATGGAAAATCCGAATCAAGAAATCCACATAGAAGTTTGGTGATTGTTTGTCCTTTTGTTTTTAGTTGTGAAACCGATAATTTGTTTCCAGTCTGTCAGGCATTGAGCTGTGATGAAGTCGATAGGTATTAAATGTAATATCTTTATATTTGTGTTGTTTTATGGGTTTAATATGAAAAAAAACATGTTTTTCATGTTTTTGCGGTTTACGTGTTATTTTTTTACCAACAAAAGCCTCAAGTTATTTATTTGTTTGTGATTTTCGGAAATTTTCTTTTCCCAAAAAAGTCTTTAAGTTTGAGGACTTTTCGTAGAAAAAAGTGAAAACATGTTGGTTTTTTGTTAAAAAAGACAGGTTGACTATGAAAAAACAAAAATTTTCCGAAAATGAGAATGAGAACAATAACTTGAGGACTTTCTTAGGAAAAAATAACATGGCAGGATGAACCGATGAAACCGCAAAAATATGAAAACATGGTGGTTTTTTTCATATTATGGAAAGCTTTAATATAATATGTGTGTGCCATAGGCCGTCTAGATTAGAAGTTTAGTATAAATACTTTATGTATTTTTTTATGTACGTACACTTTTGATTATCAATAATTCTATATCAGAGCCATATTAAAGTTTCTCTCAAATACATTATTACGTGTTCTAAACATTCTGTGCGTACATTCTTATATTGATTACTGCTTATGCTTGATTGTGGTTGATTGCTTCATACATCTGGCACTCACAAATCACAATCATCAATATTTTTGTTTTTTTGTTTACGGTACATAATTTTCAGAAGTAACCACAATGTGCACAGTGCATTTACAACTTTAATATGTTTGTGTGTGTTTTTTTTTTTCCTTTTTTACAGAAACAGAGTGGAAGATGGGTATGTTAATACAATGTCATGAAACCGATGGGTTTCATTTAATAGAGATATTTGGTGAAGATTGGGGATCTGTATCTCAGAATGACTTGTTGCTGCTAACGAAAAAGAAGGTAAGTACTAAACTAAGTTGATTATGTGTTTGTTTTGTTGCTTGCTTCATGTCGAACTGTCTCATAGCAGGTATGCCATGATGTGAATGGGGTGTTAATTAAGGGGTGACAATTCTGGCCCATTCAAGAAAATGGGTCGAACGGATCGACGACCAAAAGACAAAAATGTAACATAAATTTGAAATTTTTTTCAAAAAACAATTTGTTTAATGCATCATTTTCTAGAATTTCGTTTTTTTCAGAAGTTATGTTTTGGTTTAGTTATTTACTACTAGTCATTTTGATCGTTTGACCTGTTGAGTCGAAAATGCCACCCCTAGGTGTTATTTTTGTGTTAAATAACTCATGTTCTCTAGTCTTCCCTCTATTGTTTCCCTTGTAATTATTGCATGATATCATTTCATCAAGATCAACATGTTTATCGAATTCATTTTGCAGTTTGAAGATGAGAAAACTCCTACTATACCATATGCATTTGCATTGGTTGAGCATCGTTTACCGGATAAGATAAGACTCAGAATGCAATTAGATGGAGAAATAAAGCGAGTAGATACAAATGAGCTTAATTCCATTTCTTCCAAAAGGCTAATGAAAATGCGTTCTCTTATTGTTGAGCAAAACAAAATGTGGTGCATAAGGAAGGTATTTTTATGCATCTCTTTTGAACTTCTAAACATTAAGCATTATTTCTGGTCTCTCTTGCAAGACCTCACTAGAGGCCCCTTGTTATTATTAATTTTATTGAGAGCTCACTCTTATATTTTCAGATGCATCATGCACAAATTCATATGCTTTTGACAAATTTAATATGCTTGCAAATCATTTTTTTTGAGGATGAGTTTGTTAGGGAATGGCTTACAAAACATGTGCATCCAAACACAACAATGATAGAGTAATTTCACAAAAAAAATAAGAACACACATAAGTGGTTCAGTCAAAGATTGACCAATGTCCACAACCGCACCATCGAGTCTCTTGTTAAGATGGAATTTGGGTTACAATGACATACACCCCCTTAGATTTCTTAGCAGCGGATGATTTCTCTGGCTACAATCACTCTCCACAACTTATCAGATTGAAGAATCAAAGAACTTTTGTTGCTACCAATGTTATTAAAAGCGAAAGTCGCACTCGAGGCGACATGCCTTGATTAGGGACTAAGTCGAGAGGCGCAAAAAGGCAAGGGCCCGAGCGAAGTGAACCAACTAAAATTTAGAAAATACTTTACATGAAAATGTTACCATAAAGACAAAATAAAAGCATATTGTGTAGAATTATAGATATAATATCAAATACACTACCTCAATCCGTAATTATTAGTAGTGACAAACAAAGTAAAATGTTCCAAAAGATTGCATAAGGCAAACCAGAAGGCCGAAGTCAACCTTCTAATAGGCAACCTTTGATGTTTTCTGCGGTATAATTGAACATGCAAACTATGTTTTATGTCGTAAAATCCTAATAGATGTTTATGAAACAAGGCCCTCGACTCTCGCATAACTCGCCTAGGACTAGTCGTACAAGGCGCTCCTGAACATCTTAAAGGCGCCAAGCCTGAAATGGCCTGGCCTGAGGGACTTAGTCGCAGAGGCGCAGGCCTGTAATAACATTGGTTGCTACATCTCGATACTAAATGCTTTTTGGATGATGCTTTATAAGGAAACAGGGGACTGGTTTTTGAATAAAACCATACATATTTAAAATTGTCTTGTGTTTTCCCTTTCAAAGCAAAATCATATGAACCCGAGATGGTAAAAGAACTTGTGCTGAAACCAAAAGATTTTTTGACTTCCATTTAACAAATGACATAATCCAATACATGATAAGATTGTTTATCATTAGCACTATGCAACATATACCCAGTTTCTGACTATACCTTATGATCAGATTGTTTAAAACAAGGGTTAAAGTCGTACAAATGTATGTTACTTTACTGAAATTACTCAAATGACTAATCTAGTTATTTTTTTATCCCATCGGTACTTGTACTTCAAATTTATTGTTGAGATGGTAGTTTTGAATACCGGTTACCGGTCTACTGGTAAAGATATTATATTTGTGTTTTTAGAAGTATTAAAAGGATCTATATGCTTATGTGGATTTTCTAAATTATTTATATAGATCAAAATCCACGTAAGCATCATGTTACTAAAAATGTGTCACGTTGTCATTTGAATCAACAAAAACTGTCATATCAGCATAGTTACTGGTTACATGTACTGTATCCACAAGTTATTTGGAGTACAAGTACCATCCGGTCAAATAAAAAGGTTAATTAGTCATTTAAATTTATAGCTGTAAGAAATATTTGCATATTGGTTTCTTTTAACGATATATATTGTAAGTGCAGTTTTGCAGTTTATCAACCATAGCTCGTGAATATGTTGCTCTGCGTTCAATAAGATTCTTGCCATACAAGGATGTGATTTTAACAGCTTCTGATAGCACTCACAGTTCTGAAGAGCAGGCCTGGAAAATTTCTAAGCCTCTTATGGAATACATCCAGACTAATCATAACACAACACAGCTGGATGCTATACGTGTGAGTATTTAGCTGTTGCTAATTATTGCACCGTAAAATTTTGGTATATCTAGCTACCTACTTGCTTAATGTAACTTGGTTGCTAAGTATATGTTGGATGGTCTCTTATTATCTCATTTGCTCACATATCTCCTGAGACATGATTTCTTTCCACTATCGTTTTGTTTCTGCAGGCAGGTCTTTCACGCAGAAAATTCGTTCTAATTCAGGTTTGTCTGTCTATGTTTTCCTCGTTTTGTGGTTCTTTTTTTTTTTTTTTTTTAATTTTTACCAGAAAGAAACAAACAATACTTATGCCAAGACCAGCGAACCCAAGTTACCTTGTATTTGAGGGAAGTAAGGATTTATTATGGACTATGCTTAGATAAGTAATCTTGTTTCTATATCTTTATGGGCTGGAACACAGAAATCTTATGCCAAGAGCCCAAGACCAGCTGACCCAAGCCACATTGTATTTAGGGGAAGTATACATTTATTATGGACTATGCTTAGATAAGCAATCCTGTTTCTATATCTTAAAGGGGTGGAAACAAAGAAATCTTGTTTCATTGTTACAAATTGATAAAAGAGAAGCAACTGTTATACTCCAATTTTTTGAACCAACATCAACCTTTTGGCTTTTGCATCTTTGGTATTTAGAAGGCTTCATTATAAACTGCTCATATTCTCATTGATCTTTATTTAGATATCAATGGACATAATTCTCACAGGCTAAATAGATTCATATAGGAGTAAGTATAGGATTAACAAACAATTAACTGTGATGAGTCATGAGTGTAACTTTTATGATACAACCACAACACCTCAGCAATTACCTTCTCAGTCACATGAAACGCATGTGAGGTCCACAAGGGGAAGAATTACCAGAAGGCCACCTCACCTAGAAGATTACCTCATGTGAAGGTTGTTGCAACAAGAGACGTGTGAGCAAGCCACCTGTCCATTTCTGTTTTGATTTTATTATTTCCTTTTTGCATATCTATAAGTATTGTTTCTTCCTTTGAAAGGGTTATGAAAAAGGCTCTGTAATCTCTAGAATCCCTCCCTCCTTCTTCTTTTTTTACCTGGAGTTAACCTCTACTCGAAAGAGGGCAGTATCCTTATCATTGGTGCTTTCATTGTCTCTTTCATCTTCTTCCCTGAACCATGCCTACTCGTTGGAAAACTACAGAGGACAATCTGACCTCTCTCAACGATGTTACAACCCAATTACAAAATTCTGTTGCCAGCCATGATGCTTCCATTTCTGAATTGCTTGAATCTTCTCATAATACCAATGAACAACTTCAATCCACTCAATTAGAACTCAAAAAGTTGAACACCTCTGTTCATGAACTTCTTCTCCATTTCTCACGACTCCAAAAGAACCCTGAATACACTCCTTCATCTTCAAATTTTCCACCCCCAAAATCACAATTTCCCTTTAAACTTCGTCCTATTCGTCTAGAAATTGCTCCGTTTGATGGTTCAAATCCAAGTGATTGGGTCCTTCAAACAGAACGTTATTTTAACATTCATAATACCCCAGAAGTACATCGAATCCAGGCTGCTTCTTTCTTCTTCAGAGGAGAGGCTCTGAGTTGGTTCAATTGGCTTTATCAGAATCAACAACTCACAACTCGGTCGGAATTTTGTCGAGCACTTGAGCTGCGTTTTGGACCATCCTCTTTTGTAAACCATGAAGCTGCTCTTTACAAACTCAACCAACATTCTACGGTAGCAGTGTATCAATCAGAATTTGAAGCCCTTTCAAATCGGGTTTTCGGTATTTCACCGCGATCTCTTCTTAATTGCTTTCTATCTGGGTTGAAACCTGAAATTCAACGAGAACTTCAAATCCTTAAGCCAAACACAACTTCAGAAGCCATGGGGATGGCTCGCCTGATTGAAGATAAACTAAACTCGCACATTCCTACATCCTCTCCCACCCGTTCTTCTACTCGTACTCAACCAGTGTTTACTAATTCTTCGACCCAGTTACCTCCATCAACCACAATTAAACCTCCAACACCAACCGACCTTCATTCTGTCTCCTCTCTCAAACCTAATTCAAGCGGTCTTCTTCCAACACCATTCCATAACCCTAATCGTACCTCTTTTCGTAAGCTTACACCACTGGAAGTTCAACAAAGACGTGATAAGGGCTTGTGCTTCAAATGTGATGACAAATTTAGCCCAGGCCATAAGTGCAAAGCCCAATTTCATTCCATTGTCCAATATCCTGACCCAATACAATTACATCAAGACCCATTAATCAATTTTGATCATGATCCTCCCGATAACTCTCCCTCTGACCCATTCATAGACCTGTTAACACCAAATTCTTCATCAGATTTCTTCACCATCACTTTTTCTTCTTTCTCTGGTACCTCACAACCTTCCACCTTTCATTGTACAACAATAATCAATGGTAAACCATTTTCAACCTTGATAGACAGTGGCAGCAGTCACAACTTCATTCATCCTAATTGTTTGAAAACCTTATCACTTCCGGCCCCTGAGGAGTCGTCATTTATGGTTCGTGTTGGTAATGGTCACACACTCCAAACAAGCGGTACCCTTCGCTCTGTATCCTTTGTGATTCAAAAACTTGGTTTCGTTTCCGACATCCACATCTTACCAATCCATGGGTGCGATTTGGTTTTGGGTAATTTCTGGTTAAGGTCCTTAGGTCCGGTTCTAACCAATCATTCAACATTTACGATGTCATTCCTTCATGATGGTCAACTCGAATCCATCACAGGTGAAAATAATACCCTCATCACTCCAATCACTCCTTCTCACTTGTGTCGATCTCTTGATACTGATTCGGTTATCGCCTTCATCTTTCTTTCCATCGCTGAGCCAACATCATCAAATAATTCACAACAGCTGGTACATCCGGATATTCAGAATCTCTTATCTCAATTTTCTGAGGTATTTTCCATTCCCTCGCATCCACCACCCCATCGCGTCCATGATCATCACATCCACCTTCTCCCAAATTCACAACCTGT
Organism: Centrapalus pauciflorus; assembly: GCA_020465985.1. Lineage (NCBI taxonomy): Eukaryota > Viridiplantae > Streptophyta > Magnoliopsida > Asterales > Asteraceae > Centrapalus > Centrapalus pauciflorus. The sequence continues at coordinate 121,270 of JAANYP010006598.1, read as the reverse complement.
TAATGTTAGACCATATCGGTACCCCCAGTTTCAACGTGCCGAAATAACCCGACTAATCAATGAGATGCTCAAGGATGGTTTGATTAGACCCAGCACAAGTCCTTTTTCATCCCCGGTTCTCCTAGTGAAAAAGGACGGAAGTTGGCGATTCTGTGTCGACTATAGAGCCTTAAACACGATCACTATCAAAGACAGGTTTCCAATTCCAACTATTGATGAATTACTTGATGAACTTCACGGTGCTACATATTTTTCAAAATTAGATTTGAGACATGGATATTTTCAAATCAGGCTACACCCTGCTGATGCTTCTAAAACTGCTTTTCGTACCACAGATGGCCATTTTGAATTTATTGTAATGCCATTTGGACTTTCTAATGCACCGTCCACTTTTCAAGCAACCATGAACAATCTTTTTCGGAAGGAATTACGTAAATTTGTCTTGGTTTTTTTTTATGACATCCTTGTTTATAGTCAAACATTTTCGGAACACTTGATACATTTATCTCATGTCCTGTTGCTGTTACAGAAACATCAATTTTTTGTTAAGGAATCTAAATGCTCGTTTGGCAATACCTCTGTCGAATTTCTTGGCCACATAATATCATCACAGGGGGTCGCTACCGATCCAGAAAAAATTCAAGCTGTTTTGAATTGGCCTTCACCAACAACCATCCGACAGCTACGAGGATTTCTGGGACTCACCGGGTATTACCGAAAGTTTGTTCAACATTATGCTTCGATAGCTGCTCCTTTGACAGAGCTATTCAAGTAGGACAACTTTAAGTGGGGTTTGGATCAAGAGAAGGCATTTTCTCAACTGAAAAAAGCAATGACGACATTACCTGTTCTGGCTATTCCGGACTTTGACCGACCCTTCACAGTAGAGACTGATGCCTCTGGTGTGGCTATTGGTGCTGTATTAAGCCAAGACCACCACCCTATCGCTTTCTTCAGTCGGAAATTGTCATCTCGCTTGCAAGCATCTTCTACGTATGCTCGAGAGATGTCGGCTATCACTGCTGCTGTTGCTAAATGAAGGCACTATCTATTGGGTCGTCGTTTCACAATATTGACGGATCACAAAAGCCTAAAATCTCTTCTCACTCAAACAATTCAGACGCCGGAACAACAACAATGGCTGACAAAATTATTGGGATATGATTATGATATTGTGTATAGACCGGGTTCGAGTAATTTGGCTGCCGATGCTCTCTCCCGCCAGCAATTTCTTGCCATTACTAACATTTCATCTCCGGTCTTTTCTTTCTTAGATCACTTCCGTCAATATTGGGCATCAGACACAGTTGGTCAGTCTATTGTTTCCAAGTCAAAACAACCTGGAAGCCTTTTATCTTATGACATGGGTCTGATATACTTCAAGTCTCGTATTTTTGTTCCAGACTTCATGGATTATAGGACCAAAATCCTTGAAGAAAACCACTCATCTCCAACAGGGGGTCATGCCGGGGTCAAACGTACATTAGCACGAGTCGCCGCAAGCTATTATTGGCCCCTTCTACGCCGATCAGTTCAACAATTTGTTAAAAGTTGTTCCGAATGCCAACAAGTTAAATACAGTACTTCACCACCATCAGGCTTCATTCAACCATTACCCATTCCAGAAGAAGTATGGGATGAGCTTTCAATGGACTTTATCACGGGGCTACCCCCTTCTGCTGGCAAATCCATAATTTTGGTGGTGGTGGATCGACTGTCCAAAGCCGCACATTTCATTGCTTTACCTCCAGCCATAAACGCCCAAAAGCTTGCTGCAATATTTACTGCTGAAATTATCCGTCTTCACGGATTTCCAAAGTCAATAGTCAGTGATCGTGACCCACTTTTTATCAGCAAATTTTGGTCCGAGTTGTTTTCTCTTAACAAAACAATTAACTGTGATGAGTCATGAGTGTAAGTGTATGTTAACTTTTATCTTATATCTCTATTTTAGGGTCCACCAGGAACAGGAAAAACACAGACAATTCTTGGGCTTCTTAGTGCCATACTGCATGCAACTCCCGCTCGCATACATACCAAGTGAGTATCTTTCAAGCTTCTAGTAACTTCTTAGTGATTGCATGATGGTGTATTATGGTATATATTGCTAGTTAGTTTCCTATATTCACAGTGTCCTTGTGCAGGGGCAAGATAAGTGAAATAAAACGTGGGCCAGATTTACACTTTGAAGACAAGTATGTTTTTCCACCAAATTTTTTTTACCTTATTCAGTTTTTTTGTTCCTTTGACCTGACTGTCTTTTGTAATACAAAAACATGGGAGTATGGGACCTCAATTTTCTCCTGCGACTTTTAAGGGATGTTGGAGTAGTAGAACACTGAACACCCGAGAGGCCGAGATGGGGTTTGTGTGTGAGAGTGAGAGTGAGAGGGATATATATAGGGAATAGGGATCATGGAGGGATGGAATAGAAGGAAGGTTCCATTTAAATAATAGATAGCATGTCAATTGCCGAGCAATAAACCTTATATTGGGTCTGTTGAAATTGAGAGGAAATTCAAAGAAAAGTTATAAAATCTATAATTCTAGTCTGATTGGCTTATGTAGTTATGTGTGGACATGTAACTAATGCAACAGTTTGCTGGGCGACTAGGCCTGTTTAGGGATTTGGTTAGTGACTGGTTTTTTGGCCTTTTCATACAATTATTTGTTATTCTAGCATATTGTTTTTATTAAACTGCTTAGTTGGCTTAATGTAGGGGTGAGCATGGGTCGGTTCGCTCGGTTTCTGGCCGAAACCAAACCCAAACCGAAATTTTGGTTTTTAAAATGGAGGAAGCGTTACAGTTTTCCGATTTGGTTTGATTATTGGTTTTTTGGTTTGTATTTGTGGGTTAATTGGTTTTTTGCATGCGGTTTGGGTTCTGGGTTTAAACCCCAAAATCTTGAGCTATTTTTAACTAAACTTAGGTTTTACTGTACTTGTGTCATTCTTTACCAAAGTTGGGCCTTATTTGATAAATGACTTATTTACATTTGGCTTTTCATTAAACTTGGGTCTTAGTTTGATAGTTTGATTTATTAAAGATGGGTTTTAGTTAATAGTTAGTTAGTTTGATGCTTTACTATATTTAACTTAGGCTTTGATTTGTTAAACAAGTCATTTAAGTAGAAAGCACAAAAATATTTAATTGATTTTAAGTAACCTAAAAATTTTAATTAATTAAAAAATAGGTTTGGTTCAGTTTTGAGGGGTAAGCCGAACCCAAACCATTTATAACGGTTTTCTCTGTTTTTGGTCCTATTTTTTTGGGTTTACGGTTAGGTTTTTGCTAACCGCTATCTTATTGTAGAATCAATCATTGGACAAAAGCTTCTCCTTGGTTATATGGCATTAATCCTAGAGATGCAAAGATGCCTAAAGATGGCGATGATGGGTTTTTCCCCACTACTGGTAATGACCTGGTAAGTTCTGTTTCTTTGCTTTTTATATCTGTCTTGGTGGTCCATATATAAATCAGCTTTTTATGTCTATGCAGAAACCAGAAGTCGTCAATTCCAGCCGCAAATACCGTGTGCGTGTTTTGGTGTGTGCTCCGTCAAATTCTGCACTTGATGAGATTGTGTTGCGCCTTTTAAGCACTGGTATATGCCTATATTTAGTGCTTTAGATATACTTGTTGCATCCTTTGTGGCATGCCACGTGTTGCCTTACTCACACACAGCCAAAAAGATCCACATATATACCCACAGTGAAAGCACATATTTCTTGTTTGTAACGATGTTTAAAAGATGACCAAGTGCTGTACACCTAATGCATCCAAGTATACTCGATGCTTATTTTCTGTTTCTTCATAATCTCTATAATTGCATATTTAGAGGACAAAATGTTTCTGATTATCTTCAGGCATTCGTGATGAAAATGACCGTGCATACACTCCTAAAATTGTTCGAATTGGTCTCAAGGCGCATCATTCGGTCCAGGCTGTATCTATGGATTACCTAGTAAGTATCTATGAACAGCCTATACAGTTCCTACATAAACGTGTTTTTATTGAAGCTTTTTCAGATATAAAAATGAATAATATGGATTGGACGGTTTGACTTTTCAGGTGGAACAAAAACTTGCAGGCATGGATTTCCAAACCGCTGATAAACAGAAGCAAGGTGGTGGTGTGAGGGACCGAGACACAATCCGTGCTTCAATCATGGATGAATCAGCAATCGTATGTATTCTCAGCTTACTGGTGAGATCCAAATTACCATTCGATTTATGATTTTTCCATTTTGTGGCAGGTCTTCTCTACTCTTAGTTTCAGTGGTTCAAGTCTTTTCACCAAACTTAATCGCGCATTTGACATCGTTGTGATAGACGAAGCTGCTCAAGCGGTAAGTTCCTCTGGACACCAATATTATTCTTTAATATCAAATTCACTATTAAAAAAATTGTGAGAATCAATAGCATCATTGGTCAGTTTTAGTATCTAGTAAGACGTTCATGATCAACAGTCTTCACGATGAGCTTCCAAAATTTCTTCCGACAGGTGGAACCAGCAACACTTGTCCCTTTGGCCAGTGGATGCAAACAAGTATTCTTGGTATGTACATTGCAGCTTCTTTATATTTCTCTAAAAATGTGACTTTTTTTGTTGCATCATCTTATGGATCTAATGAGCATAAGGATCTTACAATTCTTGCCTAAAATTATACAAAAAACAAAAAAAGAAGAGCTGAGTGAAGTCCACGTGTCAATCATATTATAAATCTCTACTAGTTCTAAGTTTTGGCATTTGGTTGAAGTGAATTTTGGTACTATTAAGCATCATTTACCTTTAGTTTGCAAGGATAAATTTTAAATTCCAAGTGGCAAGCCTAGCATCTGCCAAGTTATAACAAGGAATCAATGGTAACATGCAATGAGTCATGGTAAAGGGGCTAAAAAAACAAACTCTTAAAAAGGTTTATGTAACTGGTGTTGAAGATTGGGTATAAGTTTTCTTCCTAGTTTTTATAATCGATACCTCAAATGATAGAAATAACAAAAAAGATGAACTAACAAAGAAAACCAAAGGAGGATAATCTGATTAATTGAAGAAATTGAAGGAACAATTCAGAAAATGAAAGTCATCTCTGCCCAAGCAAGAGCCGAACAAACTAACAGAATTCTCATGATGCCCTCACTAATTACAATCAAATCTATATATTATTCATTTCTCTCTCAGAAGGCGTAACTGCTACATTCGCCTCTGCACGTGTATCACCTCTGCAATTCTTCCTCCTATATATACCTTCCGGGCCCTAGGCCCACTGGGCTGCCCATCCATAACTGGTTCATTACTCGTTTCCTTATCAATGCCGACTCCATTAAATCAGGCTTGTCCTTAAGCCTGAAATAGGGGTGGGCAGTTTTTGGTCCGTGACCGAGGAAACCAAAAACCAAACCAAATCGATTCCATTTAAAACCAAACCAAGTTTAAAATTCAGTTTTCTGTTTGGTCTAAATGAAGCTCGGTTTTGGATTGATTTATGGTCTAGCTGATAGCAGACCAAACCAAACCGAATTACCGAATATGTATGTGTGTGTATAATATTATATGATACTAGAAGTACCAAGTTTGACTGTTGGATGTTCCCCTGGAATGAACCGTAAAACACTAAAATTGTAGGAGGACGACCATACACGATTTCAAACGGTGTAGTGTTAGTTGACACGTGAAACGATGTGTTATGCCAAAACTCAGCCCAAGGCAACCAGAAAGACAACGTTTTTGGCTGATCAGCTGCAAAACAACGTATATACGTTTCCAAACTTTGATTGACTACCTCCAATTGGCCATCCATTTCCGGATGATAGGCTGAGCTAAATTTAATCTCACTTCCTTGCAAGGCGAATATTTCTTTCCAAAACTTGCTGAAAAACAAAGGGTCTCGATCACTAAAAACAGATTTCGGAATCCCATGCAAACGAATGATTTTCCGTGAAAAAAATCTTAGCTAGAAATGAGGGTGTTATTCGGGCGGGTTAAATGGGTATCGGGTTTTTCGGTTTTGAGAGTGTGGGTTGTTTGGCCGAACCCGAACCAAATAAGTGGACGGGTTAATCGGTTTGGGTTAAACGGGGTTATTCGGTTTTGATATAAAGAATGAAATGTTTTACAAATTAGTTTAAACAGGTTAAATGGTTGGGTAATTTGGATACACGGATTAAATGGTTTGTCTATTAAAATTGGGTATTTAAATCTTTAGATTTTTATATATAAACAATTCTAGTTCTAATTAAAATTGGGAATTTAAAAAATAAACGGGTTATTTGGGTACCTGAATAAGCATGAATTCTGCCCGATACCCGAACCGAAATTAGTATTCGGGTACCATTTAACCCGATTAAGAAATCCGAAAACCGAATAACCCGACCCAAATAACCCGTTTAAGATTCGGTTCGGGTGGGTTATTCGGGTTCGGCTATTTTGCACACCCCGGGCTAGAAATAATAAATTTATAGAAATTTAAATTTAAATCATTCTATGTTTGTTGAATAGTTGTTTTGGTGGTTTTAATTTTAATTTTTTCTAGCATTGTGAAATACATCAACTTAAAAGACATGTTTGTTTCACATTCAACAATTTGTGGAATTGGAATGAAAATTCTATTTATTTGTATGTTTGGTTGGCTAAAGGAAAATTAACGAGTTCCATTTGACATTAATCTTCTCTCCTCCATTGAAATTTATTTTCTTACCTAATAGGCAAAGAATTAAGATTCCATTCCCCTAATACATTTTTACCGTCGACACTACCTACCCTATCTCACCTCACCCCACCCACCCTACCGTACATAATACCCCACCAACCCTACCCTACCTTACCTAACCATACCCCCACCCAACCCACCACACCTTAATCCTATCCCCCACCACCCTACTTTACCTAACCATACCCCACCCAAATACTACCTTACCCACCCCCACATATCCTACCCAATTTTACCCCACTTACCATGCACCCACACATACCATCCCGCTTTACGAACGAAACAAAAAAAAAGAAATAAAGTTTAATTTCATTCTATTCGATACTTGCTAACCAAACAACAATGAATGAAATTTTATTCCATTCCTTTTAGCTTTTCATTCCTCCTGAAAATATTCTGTGAACCAAACGCCCCCTAATAGAGCATTTTTGGCCTATCCACTGTTAAACTATTGTTGACATCATGCCAAAGATCATAATTAAAGTGCAAGATGGCCATATAACTTATTTGACCGTGAAGAGGTTGAAGTGTGCATTCAATAGTAATTGTTGTGCCAGGAAAAGTTCAAGTGCTTACAAAGTTATTTTGTGCGTACTAAAGCACCCAAAATTTACCATTCCTTTGGGTGACTAAGGGGTTGTTTGTTAACTTCTTAATGGAATCATTAAGAAGTCATTCAAAGGTAAAATGACCTCTTAATGATTTCATTAAGAGGTAAACAAACAATGCCTAACATTCATTTCAGAGAAAAGGGCAAGTTTTCTGAGCTTATGCATTCTTCATTCCTACACCCTCTTTCTAGGTTGGTGATCCTGTTCAGTTGCCAGCCACTGTTATTTCTGACGTTGCTAAGAATTTTGGGTAAGAACTTATGAGAACACTAGCTGTTACATCATCCTCTTGGTAAGGTTCCTGATCATAATGACTGGCTTTCTTTATCTGTACGACAGGTATAGCATGAGCTTGTTTAAAAGGTTTCAAAAGGCTGGATACCCCGTACAGATGCTGAAGACACAATACAGAATGCATCCTGAGGTCCGGCTTTATTATTTCTTTTAAATTACTTATTCTAACTAGTATCTGGCAATCCAATGTTGATAGCAGTCAACGGAATTTCCATCTGCGTACTAATTGCAGCAGAAGCTTATTTCTTGTAGATTAGAAGTTTCCCTTCAAAAGAATTCTATAATGGAGAATTGGAAGATGGATTAGATATTAAAGAGAAGACAAAGCGTTTGTGGCATAAATACCGTTGTTTTGGACCTTTTTGCTTTTTTGACATACACGAGGGGAAAGAAACGCCTTCAGGGAGTGGATCAAGGGAAAATGCTGATGAGGTTGACTTTGTGTTGCTAGTGTATCGTAAATTAATCAGTAGTTACCCGGAGTTGAATTCTAGTTCTCGCCTTGCAATTATATCCCCTTATAGACAACAAGTGAAGCTCTTCCGTAGTAAATTTAAGGACACATTTGGCGTGGACTCGGAGAAAGTTGTGGACATAAACACTGTGGATGGTTTCCAGGTTAGAATTTCATTTCCTGAAGTATGCATAAGTTTTGTCGTCCAAAGCTCCATAACATCAGCACCACCACCAGTAACTGTGTTTTTGTTTTTCCTTTCTAAAAACAGGGCCGGGAAAAAGATGTTGCAATATTTTCATGTGTTAGAACAAACATAAAGGAAGACAATGGGAAAGGGAACGAGAAAGGGAATCCAATCGGTTTCGTATCTGATTTTAGGCGAATGAATGTCGGTATAACCAGAGCAAGGGCTTCTGTCCTGGTATGATTTTCATTGATAAATGATAAATCAAGGTTTCTACAGTCTATTGCTCGAATTCTGTTGAGCATTGAAAACCAATGTTTCGGTTATACTAGGTGGTTGGCTCGGCTGATGCATTGAAACAAGACGAGCACTGGAAAAACCTGATTGCAAGTGCGGAGGAGAGAAAGTGTCTCTTCAAGGCAGGTTTTTCTAATTGCTCAATTCGGCAAAAAATGAAATTGTATATACTATACACTATTCCAATATAATCCTCATCACAATTTGTTGTGATGAATTTCATTTTCAGGTTTCTAAGCCCTACACCGAATTCCTCAGTGACAATAACCTTGCATCAATGGCAGTAGAAGAGGCCGTAGCGGAGGGATTGGGCTCGGATGACATGGACACTGATGGACTGGGTTATGATGTTGCCATTGAAGCTGATCAAGCTCCACTAGATGATGATTATGGAGATGATGTTGGGGGAGGAGATGATGGTGGCATGGATGACTAATCAATTACCATCCATCATGCTATTTAGTTCAATCACATAAATAGTTAGATAGATGTTTATGCATTTTGGAATCATTCTGGGAAAAGAAGGCTCAAAATATAGAGGGAAATAGGTAAATTCTTAAATACAGCTAATTCTTGGGTTATGGTCAATTGTAAATTCTTATAAACGCTTCAAACTTTTTGGATTCCGGGGTTTTAGTATGCTTGAAATTTACCACGATTAACACTCTTTATGACAATTTGGTATGTCTAATAGGTTACCGAAATATCTAAAATGTAATTTGTACATTTACATCTTTTAACAATTTCATGTAGTTATCGGTTAATATTTACTCAAATTATATGTTTTTAACAATTTCAGCTGTAAACAAATTATTTATCTGCTTTTAGGTAAAATGATACATTGTATGATTGAGGAGAAATAAGTACTCGACAAACAAAACCACAAAATATGTGAACAAACACAAACAAATGCTATTGTTAGCAAAAAAAAAACCCTCGACTAGCAAAATCTCACGAACTTACGGGCTGTTCATTGTATTTCTTTAATGATCGTTTGAGTAAATAATAATATTTAAGGATAATTATGTGAAACCCTCGTGTTGAACCTTTTTTGTGATTAAAACCTCTACAATTTTCATTGCACAAAAAACCATCAACCAGCAAAATCTCACGAATTTGGGATATTTCCGGTTGTAACCGATCAAAAGTCGTAGGCGGCCGTCGACAAGTCATCAGTGATCACTGGAATTTCGCCGAAAAAGTTAATTTCAGCACAGATTGAACAAAGAAATCAACAAGAAATGTGAATTTGAATCATAAAATATAGACGAATGAGTTCGATAGAAAGAAGGTTCTTCGAAGAGGAATGATTGGTTAGCAGATTGCAATCAGTTCATCAGGTTGCAAGTCATTTTTCTGGAAAAAAAAAACCTTATTTTGATAAGTTTTAGTCAGTTGTTTTTTTGTGTAATGAAAAATGATTGGGGTTTTAATCATAAAAATGGTCCAACCTAGGTTTATCGCACAAATATCTATGATGTTTATCTATTGAAAAAGAAGAGTCTAAACTATAATAAATGCCTATTTTACCTTTTTACATTACATATACAAACAATTGCAAGACGCTAGCCTATTCTATGCATAAAGAATTAAAGATTGACAGCATAAATTAGAGTGGTTTTTGGATTCTAATCAGGATTAAAACCACATAATCAACAACAAAAGCAATCTACAATAACTGCAACAAAGGAACGATGTAATTTTATTGAAAAATGATTATGTATCATTCAAAAGTACTCTTAACCAGCAAAGAAAAGTGTATATGCTAACAGCTTAGGATATTACCAGATGTTTTAGCCTGTTTCTGTGCACAAATCATGGTAGATGCGATATACAGCTTCCGTGCATGGATTGCAGCATTCTGCCCATCACCATCATTATAAACCTGGGAGCAGTCAACCGGCATATCGTCTGCCGGTGTAAATTGCTGGAGATGATTGTTGGTCGGTTCGAACCGTTCCGTAGCCAGTGAATGGTCCTGCGTGCCATCAGAAGTCAACTCTAACAGCTTTGCTCTTGACATATGTTCTTCCCCTGTCAGAGGGAGAGAGGTGGAATGAGCGGGCGACTGATTAGGGCTTGGAGTCGAATGCACATCACTTCCGTTTGCCATCGGGGATACATCGGGAGAGGATCTGGCTGATGTACTTGGCGCAGCCACAGGGTACACAACCGTCTGATTTTGTGTTAGATTGGAAGATGTAGGAGTCTGCGCCACGTCTACTGGAAAATTTAATTTTCCGGTTACCGGAGGAGGCGGAGGCACCTGTGTTGAATTCAGAGGTGGAAGATGTGGTATGTGAGCGTTAGGATACACAATCTTCGAAGTTTGATTACTTGATAAGTCCATGATCGGTGATACGAAAGTGAGATTACTAGAGAGATTCGTCAACGATGCACCGGTTAGATTCTCAGGCGAATATCTCGAATGATATCTTAAATCAAGTATACCTTCCAATCCGTGTACGGCAATATCCGTACCATAGTACATACCAGGAACCACAATATCAACACGGTCAACTGTAATCAACGATCTCGAAGACCGACGCTGCTCTACGAGAATACTACGACCAGGCAACAACGTAGGAAGAGAATTCGCACCAGGTGGAAGGCTCAAGAGGTCCGGTATAGACAGACGGCGGGGGACGATATGGTACCGGAGAGTTGAAACGTAATTGGTCGCCGCCAAGGTCATGTCAAAAGCAAACAGAGCGGAATTGATCGGAGCAAATAAGGTGAAGTTACCGTTGGATTTGATATCGTAGTGGACGTCGGAGGTAGCAATGGCGTTGGCGAAGAGATGGTAGCCTCTAGCTCTCATTACACCGAACACAATGTTGAGTTCACTTTCCCTGACGGCGGCAACGATGACGACGTTAAGCATGGCGATTATGAAGATAAGAGTACGAACGATGAGAACTGCTTTTGAGATGCACGCCATTTCGCCGGAGAAGAAAGAGATACAGAAGTAAGTTGGAAGATTGATTGATTTTGGCGGGATTTTCCATTTCAGTTATAGCAAAATGAAATGGCCATGGGAGAAAGGGCCCGCAAGAATATGGGTGGTCCAACCCGTTTTTAATGCCCATATTTGCAAATTGTTCGATAAGGAGGATGTATATTTTTTATATAAAAAAAATTAATTTGATTAAGTTAGTTAAAACCAATTATATTTTTATGGGATAATTATTAAAATAACCAAAAATCACATCACATTGTCAAGTTTTAGCCAAATAATATCAATCTAACCAAAATAGTCATACTTTACGTTACCACATTTACGTGATAGTCATCATTTACGTGATCTGTACATTTTATTAATATTATAATGCATTACGTCACAAAAGGTGTTTGGTAACATAAAATAATGGTACTACTTTAAGTTACCACTTACCTTTTGTAACGTATGCATTAAAATATTAATAAAAAGTACAGATCACGGAAATGATGACTATCACGTAAATGTAGTAACGTAAAATGTGATTATTTTGGTTAGATTGATATTATTTGGCTAAAACTTGATAATGTAGTGTAATTTTTTGCTATTTTAGTAATTTTATTTATTTTTATTATTTCTTTGTTCATTAAATCCACTTAATATAATATAGTTAGTTGTGAAGTAATATCTTCGAGGAAGTATCACTCGTTAGAAAAATGGGTATGCAGAGGCAGAAGAGGTTTCGGCTTTACACTTCAGTAGGAGGCCGTCGGCCACACCACTCCTCCTCACCCCGGCCTTTCTCCCACCCCTCTTCGATTCACTCACTCATCAATGGCTCCATTCACTTTTTTTTTTGTCAATATAAAGAAAAATTAAAAAAATTTCACCCTAAAAATATTCACTCCCATACATAATACATTACATTATCACGTCTTTCAATTTATACACCTCTCAACTTACATTTTACTCTCTTTTACTATTTTACTTTCATATTATCTTTATTGTGATGGAAACACACAATAACTTTGGAGATCTCATGGAACATATTGTACTTACCCAAATACCAAATTTAAACTAATTTTTTTTAGTGTTATCTAGTTTTTGTAATTTTACTTTTTATTTATTGTTATGCATTTATTTTATTTTTAATTAAGTAATTTTGTAATTTTTGATTATGTAATAGTTATAAATGTTTATAAATTTAATTATTTTATTAATAAAAATAAATTTCTTTTAATAAAAAGTTAAGTAATATGAAAATGTTAAGAAATATGAGTATTTCTAACTTAGAATAGTGGAATAGGTGGAGAGAGATTACCTTTATGTGATTTACGCTAAATATAATATTGAATGATGAATATCATTATTATCATATCTCTTATCTTTAAATTGCACTTTTTCTAGAGGTGTTAAAAAATATATGAATCTGAGAGTCTGATCCGATAATTCAAAATTTTGATATGAAATTTCCGATTTAGATTTTGCATAATTTTAGGTTTTCGGGTTACCCGAAAATCCAAAATCCAATTCTTTTAAGAACTTTTTTTGTTTCTCTAAACTTTTTTTTGTCAAATAGCAATAGTTATATTCTTTAAATTTAAGTGTATAATGTAGCTTTAACTAATTTATAACTCGTTTAAATGAATTTTAACCTCTTTTGACATGTCTTTAAATTATTTCAATTTAAAAAGTATGATATATTTTCATTTGTGACACAATTACTTTTTGTATGTTAATAGGTATATTGATATGTATTTTATATATTTAACTTCATTTTATAATTTAAAGTTTAATTAAAAAATTAAAATTTTAAATAATCCGGTATCCGGATAATCTGAAAATAGAATATGGACTCAGATAGTAAATTTCATATATCCGATTTTTAGAGATCCGATCCGAAAATGAAAACCCTTAAACTTGTCCTATAAAACATATGGATGTGACACTTTAGAGTCTAATAACGTTAATAAACCATGTTTAGTGTTATTATTACCATTGTTTCATTATTTGATTCATGTGTGACATGCAACATTACAGATTTTATGTTCTCGACTATTGACTAGGAACTTATTTACACAATTAAGTAAATAAATTTGTTTATTTGATTTTATAACAAGCATGCTATATAGTACAATTAAATATAATTTCTTTAAGTTTGATTTTATTCGTCAAATAGATTAAAATAATAATATTTAAGGATAATTCTATATGCACACCCTTCAATTGTTAATCACACATCCTTCTTTTTAATGTGAGAAGAGATTAACTTTTAAACATTGGTAATTTGGTACTCACGTCATTAACAAAAATCATGTGAGCAACGAAATATGTGATTAGTAAAAATTAAAGAGAGAGATGTGTATACATAGCAATGTCCATATTCAGGGGCGGACCCACATACAAGGTATGGGGTCAACCGACCCCGATAAAATTTTCAATTTACGGTATATTACGTGGTTAAAATTTTTTTGACCCCCATGATTTTTAAAGTTCGACCCCTCAGCTCTCACTCGGAGTAAAAAATATTGTCTCGCACGAGCCCTGATTTTCAGGGGCGGACCCACATACAAGGTATGGGGTCAACCGACCCCGATAAAATTTTCAATTTACAGTATATTACGTGGTTAAAATTTTTTGAGTAAATTACAAAAATGGTCCCTGTAGTTTGCATAAAAATTTGGATTTGGTCACTGTGGTTTCAATTTTGCATAAACGGTCCTTATTTGCATAGTTTACTTGCAGAAATGGTCCCTCTATCTCATTTTTTTTCCTTAATGACAATTATACCCTTTTCATTAATAACAATTTTGATCCTTTTCTTTTCAAGAATTTTGTTTTTGTTTTTAAAATTTAAATCTTAATTTAATAAATAATGATTTAATTAAATTTATTATTATTATTTAAGATGCACTTATTTTATTTTATTAAAGTTATATTTTTATCAATTAATTTATTTTTTTATTTCGATTGTGTATTTAATTTATTTATTATAACTTTATTTATATTAAATTTCATTGTAATATATTTATATGTTTTTTTTTTATTTTGTATGATTCCATCTATTTATTTCATTAGGTTAATATACTTTGATTTCATTATACCTTTTAAAGAAAATATATAAACTTAGGATTTAATTCGTTTGGATTTAGATATTTGTTACATTGTTATTTCGGTTTAACTTTAATATTCTATTTGTTTTGATTCAAATATTTTGTTACATTAAAACAAATAATTAGGTTTATATAGTTTTATTGTAGATTATAATTAAACCAAAACATATTACTATAGCAAAATATTTATATCATAACAAAAACAATGTTGTGTTTATATATTTTACATGAAAGTTGTAGCAAACTTAAAACGTATTAACCTAACAAAAATTTAAAATCAAAGTAAAAAATTCCTAAGTTTATATTTTTTTCTTTAAATTTATAATTAATTCGAATCGTATTAATGTAACAGTATAATCATATTAAAAATAATAAATGAAACGTAAGATAAATTAAAATTTATTTAAACCGTGACATATTAGTATAATAAAATATTGAAATTTTTTTGTTAGGTTAATACATTTTAAGTAGGTCATAAATTTCAAATAAAATGTATAAACATTACATTTCATTTGCTATGACATAAATATTTTATTATATTAATATGTTTTGGTTTAATTATAATTTACAAGAAAACTATATAAACCTAACATTTTTATTTGTTTTGATTTAAATGTTTTAATGTAACAAAATATTTAAATCAAAACAAATTGAATATTAAGTTTAAACCAAAATAATAATGTAACAAACATCTAAATCCAATTGAATTAAATCCTAAATTTATATATTTTTCTTAAAAACTAAAAAGGTATAGTGAAATCAAAATATATTAATGTAATGAAATAAATAGATGGAAACTTTAATAACCATATAAAAATTGTAAGAATAAAATATAATATAAATAAAATTTTAATAAATAAACTAAATACGTAATAGAAATGTAAAATAAATTTATTAAATAGATAAAAATATAACTTTAATAAAAATAAATACATTTTAAGTAATAATAACAATAATAATAATACTAATAACTTAATTAAATCACCATTTAATAAAATAAGATTTAAAATTTAAAACAAAAACAAAACTAATGAAAAGAAAGGGACCAAAATTGCTATTAAGAAGAAGGGTATAATTGTCATTTAGGAAAATAAATGAGACAGAGGGACCATTTCTGCAAGTAAACTATGCAAATAATGACCGTTTATGCAAAATTGAAACCACATGGGCCGAATCCAAAATATTATGCAAACCACAGGGACCATTTTTGTAATTTACTCAAAAATTTTTGACCCCCATGATTTTTAAAGTTCGACCCCTCAGCTCTCACTCGGAGTAAAAAATATTGTCTCGCACGAGCCCTGATTTTCGGAGCTACATTTGTGTCCGCAGGTGCTGGCATACACGAGTTCAGTAGATTTTAGCCTTCGAGGTCCAAGATTTGCACCCCCCTTGCGCGCGGGTAGGCATTGGAGTAAAACCACAAACAATCTTGTCATGACTTTAAACAATCTTCCTTATAAACCCACTTTGGTTTCCATCTTCCTTCCTATGTGGGACTCAAGTTCTCCCACTAGAAGGAGTTTCATTTATTCCAAACACCAATCTTTGAGCATCGATATGTCATTCATCTTAGCTCCATTTTGGACGTTCTTTGTATCGTTGGAATCCTCTCTTCAAGGTGAAACAAACTCACAAAATATTAATTATATATTTCATACTTATGTATAATTATATTTGGTCCAAAAACATTAAAAATACATTTCTTTCTTTGAAAAATTTACATTTTTTTCCAGCACTTACACTATCGTAGCTATTAAATTCCGGTCCCATAAAAAAAATTTCTGGGTCCGCCACTGCCCATATATAACTTAAAAAGAATTTATATTAAAAAAAAAATCCAGAAAATAAAGAAAAAAAAAAAAAAAGAAAAAAAAAAAAAAGAAAAACCTAAGGAGTGACAAATGTACATCCTCGTAAGTCAGAATCACTACTGTCCAACAAAGTATAGGTTTTGAATGACGGTAGGCGGTAGCCAGCCGGTTGATGCAACATTTTCCCATTTAAAATAAGGAGTTTTATAAAGTCAATTCGGTTGCAATTTTGGCAGTTCAATCAAACGAATCAAACGGGTTGACGACTAAAAGTCATAAATTTTATATAATTCTGACATTTTTTTAAAAGAACAATTTGTTTAATACATCGTTTTATGAATATTCATTTTTAAAAAAAAATTATGTTATATATTAGTTTTTTACTAAGGGTCAATTTAAAGGTTCGGTCCTTTGGGTCAGCATTCTCACCTTTACCCACACCCCTTCAGTTGCTAATCACACACCCTCCATCTTAATACAAGAGGACATTAACTTTTAATCAAAAAGTCTCGCGTCATTAACAAAAATCATACGAGTAAGGAGGTGTGTGATTAGTGAAAATTAAAAAAAAAAGTGTGTACATATAACAATGTCCATAATAAATTTGGTACTTCGCAAAATAGAGAATTCGATGACTATTAAATTCTAATTTATTTTATTTGGAATTTTCATTAATAAAAATAAGGGTTAATGCTGAAAACCTTTTTCATATTTTTTTAAATCAAGTGTTTAAACCTTTTTTTTTCAAATTTCTTAAGTTTCTAAACTATGTTTGTCTTATTCAAAAGTATATATTTTTTACTGATTATCGGATTAGCCAGTAAAACAACATTGATAAAACAAAAAAGTTGATGGACTTAATCGCTTGGTAAAATTCTTCAACACTAATCAAGTAAAAAAAAACTAAGTCTAATTGTTTAGTAACTAGTTAAACAAATCAATATACACTTTTGAATAAAACAAAAATAGTTTAGTGATTTAAACAATATGATAAAAAGTTTATAGACTTAATTACGAAATTGAAAAAGTTGATAGCGTTTTTGTAATATCAACCCTAAAAGCAAATACTTAACTTTTATTTATCTATCATCAAATTTTTTGTTTATAGAATTTTGACTTTCCTAATATATACATAATAAACTAATTTATGCGTCCACATATTACATGAATACTCTTTTAATAAATAAATTGTTGTATAAAATATATGTAAATTTAATATAAATATTAATTTTTATAAAAAAATACAAGAATAATATATTCTATTTGTTATAGATATTATTTATCTATCTTTTTAAATATATACGAATTGTAGTTATCTTTTTAATATTCTTTTAAATTATATCACCAGTTTAGTATAGATAATCACCAGTTTAGTACAGATAATCAAACTCAAGTTAAACTTGCATATAACAACTGACTACGGATACACATACTGAATAAATACATGAGTTACAGAATTACATTTCCTCAAAAGATGTTATTATCATACAGTAGCTAATACAAAATCCCAAAGTAGCTCTAATTCCTACTTCGACGGCTACGACGAGTACGCGAGGCTTAGACTCTGCAAATAAACAAATAATACAAACACATAGCACATATCACATAGGGCATATCTGTATCTCAATCCCTGATAATCATACACACATCTCAAATATGATTATGAAAGAGCACGAGATCCAAAACCCTATATAACTCAATCCCTATAGGGACACTTTCCCGGTTAATAGACTGCACACAACAATCGTTAGCAATTCACTGAAGCTCAGGAGCGACCTGACTAATAAACCCTGTCATACATATATACGCTCGAATGACTGGTTAGGGACAGTCAGCAGCAGGCGCGATCACCCAATGTGAATAATAGTCCTTATAAAACTCATCACGGACACCCTGGAATGGATCTCATCTCATGCACATGAAACACATATAATACGAATAGAATCATACCTGAAGATCATGTCCCTGTCTCATGCCCAACATATATAATAACAATAACTACACAACTAAGACTCGTAAAAGAATCGCGTAGTTAGAAAAGAACTCAAGTACTCACCTGTCTATTTGACACACAAATTTCTCAAATTATCAATACAACTCAACATATAAACAAAGAAACTCATATACTGATCCCATAACTGAACCGAACCCCAAAAGTAATCCCAAATAGGTTCCAAAGACCAAAACCTAATTCTGGACCAAAATAGTTAATCGTGGCCCGCACTTCGCCTATCGCGCCCGTGCTGGGAATCGCGGTCGTGCTCAGGCTATTGCGGCCGCGCTAATCATTCTGGCCCGTGTTCCGTGATCTCGGCTGTGCTCGACCACGCACCACCGCAAAACCCATTACAGCTTTTCTCACGGGGTCGCGACCGTGCTCATGGGCAAGCAGGTCTCCCCTGTTCATCTTTCGTGGCTAACCAGTGGTAGTTTTCCACCCCAAACTCGCTTTCCACCACGAAACAACCATAAAAAAACTAACTCTATCCTACAGGCTTAGAAGCCAATTCTACGAATTTAACAACATATAACTTGAATTAAGCTACCAAAATGGATGATTTCTTACATTTTCAACTCAAAAACATGAAGGTGGTGGTTAGGGGTGACAATCTTGACCCAACGGGCCGAAGAGTTAAATGGACTTATTGTAAAAAACTAAGATAGAACATAATTTTTTTTAAAAAAATAAAATCTATAAAACGATGTATTAAAAAAATTGTTCTTTTAAAAAATTTTCAAAATTATGTAAAATTTATGAGTTTTGGTCGTCAATCCGTTTGACCCGTTTACTTGAATGGGCTCAAATTGCCACCCTTAGTGGTGGTGATGACTAATTTCAACAGCCAAATTAATTTTAACAACTCCTTTTCTGTTGTTCCTGTCGCACGCAACACACTCTTAATTTCTTGCTGCCAAATGAAGAAAGGAAGAAGGGAGTTCAAAAGGAAGCCGTATATATACTATTTCTATTTTTAGTAACCCCGAACCCCATAATCCGGACCAGATATCATATTTTCAATATTAGTTTTAATTCAATCCAACTAATCTTGTGAACTCATAAATATATAGTTCACTAAAATTATAAACCGGTGCCACGTATACTCAATCCCGACACGTATAAATTCAGTAATTGGGATATTATTCGACCAACACAATATTATTAAATTAATAATCCAATAAAATAAATCCACATACCAAGTCTGAAAACGAGATGTTACAATTACGTGAATAAATTTTAATAAATAATTTGTTAGATAAATACAGGTAAACTTAAAATTAAACAATATAATGTTAATTCTTATAAAAAATAAAACAAAAGTACAATTATTTTTCATATATATCATTTATCAATCTTTTTAAATACGAAAAATTATCAATACAATGACAATAAAGGTATTATAAAATCATTTAGACCGGAAAAGTTCTATTTTGATTTAGAAAAAAACATGAAATTAATACAAACAAAGGTAATGCACCGATACTTAGATACTATTTAACATTTTACTATATTTTCATTTTAATCATTAGTTTATTTATTTATTTTTAATTTTATTTTAGAATAACACAAAAATGAAAAATATATATCTATAGAATTTATATTTGAAAATAGAGCGTTAAAATAAAAGCATATATAATAAAGTTACGATAAATTTTTTTATGATCACATATATATTAATTTATATTTCATTTTTTTAAAAAACAAACTACAATTTTGGGTTAGTTTATATGATGATGAGATGATTGGAAGACGACAAACCCTTCATAAAAGGGCATCAAATAAAATATATTATAATAATTATAAAAAAAATAAATCTTAGAATAACTAACTTATGGAGAAAAACAAGTTTCATAAATTGTAAAATCCAGGTGTTAAAATGATAAAATCTATATTTATGAAATTATATATATATATATATATATATATATATATATATATATATACACACACACACATTTACGTGATGGTATCGACCAGTGGCAATTTTTTTCTTTTTTTCTTTTTTAATTTTAATTTTAAATTTTTCATAATACACTCTCATCTTAGTGTTATCTTTTATTTAGCCCTTTTATTTTGATAAATTTTTATTTAATTCTCTTTTAACAATTATTATTACAACATTTTCTTACATACTTAAAATTATGATTTTAATTATACATATGTTTATAGTTGTCTTTTGAAACTATTATGTTACGTTTAATGTATAGAAAAAACTTTATTATTAAGATGCACAATACAATATTTTAATTAAATTGTTTTATAATTAAAATGTAACTATTTAGAATTTAGATTTTTTTTATTAAATACGATCATATATAGCATTGAACATTACTATCATAACGTTGCAAACTATAATCGATGTATTAGAGACATTACCGTTATAAATTTAATTGATTTGTACGTAAAACCAATAAATTAAATTGACGACCAACTTAATCAATGTCAAAATTTCATATTATGGTTGTGAATTTTTAATTAATTAATTCTGGTTCCGATCCGATTTAATACGACATTGTTTGTAATTTTAGCATTACAAAATCTAGAAAACCAATGATAAAAACCGACTAACAGTAATATTTGTCTTGCTTCTTGAATCTATACGCCTTTTCAATTTTATTCTTCGATGCTGGTTCAATTATGTTTCTTTGTTTGAATTGTTTGAAAAATATTTTTTTATTTATTTAATTTTGTAATTAATATTTAGACCCCGCAGCAACGCACGTGTGTTCAATAACAATATCATTTTGCTTGCTTCTTGGATATATATCAACTTTCGAATTTCAATTTTCGATTATGGTTCAATTATGTTTTGTTATTTGAATTGTTTGAAATGTATTTATGCATATTTTTTCAAATTTATTTTTGTAATTAATATTTTAGACCCCGCATGGCCAATCATGAATGGTTGGATTATTTTTTATTTTAAACTTTTCATAATATACCCTTATCTATTAACCCATTTGTTTTAATAAATTTTTGTTTAGGCATTTTTAAACATTTATTATTATAAAATTTTTAAAATTATGATTTTAATTATACATATGTTTGAAGTGATCTTTTGAAACTATTATGTTATGTTTAATGTATGAAAAAGACTTTATTACTCAAATGCACAATACAATATATTTTAATGAAAGTGCTTTATAAGTAAAATATAACTAATATATGTATTTGTTTGTGCATATATCTCTGCTAAATCAAAAGACTTGCAAATTATATGATAATCTAAAACTCTATCTTCCCGTAGCGAAACGCCGGTGTCACCAGGTTTGACACATGGCCAACCATGATTTGTTGGTGTTTTTTTAAACTTCTCATATTACACAATTATATTTGTGTTATATTTTATTTAACACCTTTATATTAATAATTTTTTGTTTAATCTTCTTTTAAAATTTATTATTACAAAAAAATTTACACATTTAAATTTATGATTTTAATTATACATATGTTTGGAGTTATCTTTTGAAAATATTATGTTATATGTAATTGCATGAAAAAACTTTATTATTCAAATTCACAATACAAGATTCTAATGAAAATTGATTTATAAATAAAATAACTAATATATGAAGCTGCCTATGCATATACATCTGCTAAATTAAAAGACTTGCAAATTATATGAAAATCTAAAACTCTATCTTCTCGCAACGAAGCGTGGGTGTCACCACCTCGCTACTAACAATTACCCATATGTAACTAATAATGTAAAGACATGTGACATTACTATTTTAAGTCTAAATATATATGTTTTGAAATGATAAAAACCTTTTATTTTATCGTTTCAATTACTATATATGTTGGTATTAATCTATATTTCAACTTTCAACTTTTGAATTTTTTTTATATGTTCGTATTAATCTAAATTTCAGGTTTCGATCAGTAACCTATTTTAATAAGAAGTTTATTACGTCTTGCCGTAGTGAAAATTAACTAGTTATAAAGACATGTCATATAGATAGATGATCACGATAATTCATTTTTTTAGTTAATTGCTCATTGTATAATAACGTTTTATTTTTTATTTAATTCATATTATTAAATCCATTGTGACATAATTTATAAAAAAGATGTTTAACATATATAATCATATATACTTATACACAAGTATCGGTGCGAGTTGGTTTATATTAATTTGGTTTTTAGATGAAAACCATAAGGAACTGAAAATTGCGGTTTTTAGAAAACATATAAACCATACATATGACTTTTTTTTTTGGGTTTGGTTTTTTGATTTCTTTTCTCACCCCTAAATAAACATTAGGGTGCGTTTGGTACAGAGAATTAAGGCCAGAGAAATGGAAATAAGAAGAATTCTCATGTTAACAAACATGAGAATTCCTCTTATTTCTATTTACCTGGCTTTATTTCCTTGTACCATACATAGCAATAATGTATAAATAAGGATATACTAAGGAAATCCTTTTATCATTAATATCTAAAGTAAAATATGTAATAAAAACGATTTGTTTTACATTAATTTATTAAGATTTAAAACAAAATTAAAAAGAATAATAAAATAAGTAAACCAATTTTTTTTTTTTTAATACTTTTTATAGAAATATTGAAAGAAAATTTCGACACGCATCTACCCGTGACCATCACCCTGCCGGCTTTCGCAGACAGGCATACGCACCTACGAAATGACAAATATGTCCTCAGTGGTTGGACTTTCAAGCCTGCCGAACAAGGACATAATCGTCCACACCGCCTCTTTCTCTCTCTAAAAATGGTTTTCTGCATATGAATAACTTCCAAACTGCCGGCGAGACTCTCGCCCGTACTCCTTTTCATCTTTCCCCCTTTTTCTCTTCCAACTGATTTTGATTCCTACTGTAAACCCTAGCGATTTGGTTTTGTTTCTTCAATTCAACCTGAATTGTGTGAATTATTTGTATGGCGTCGTCGAAGGTGATGGCATCATCATCGCCGGCGAATCAGGATCTCCAACGTCATCAGGCATTCGTACATACCGTCGGTCTCGGCGATCACAACAGTAATTTAATTTCAATGAATATGGACGATCTGCTTAAGAACATTTACGAGGACTCGCGTCAGGCGTCGGGTAATTTTCCTGTCGGTGGTGGTGGTGGAAAGGCGGTGGATGAAGGTTGGAAGGAGATGGTGGATGGAAGTGGTGGTGATCCGGAGATGACGCTAGAGGATTTTTTGACAAAGGCCGGTGCTGTCAGGGAGGAGGATGTAGTGAAATTGCCGCCAGTTTCAGCCTCGGCGGTAGTAGTTTCAGAATATTCTGGAGTCATTGATCCGATTATATGTGCCGGTGCTGGTTCTGGTGGTTTATTTAAAGGCATGCCTCAGCACCACATGCAATTTGGAAGTGCAAGTGGTACAACTGTGGGAAGCAGCGGCGGTGGGAGGGGTAAGAGGAAGGTGGTGGTGGAAGATCCGCCGGTTGATAAGGCAACGCAGCAGAAACAAAGGAGGATGATCAAGAACAGAGAATCGGCTGCAAGGTCCAGGGAGCGAAAGCAGGTTAATTTACTGGAAAATTAGCTGAAGTAATAATTTCTGATACTCGTATTTTGAATTCAAACTGATGTTGTGCACTTGTGCGTTTGTCTAATTCTAGGCTTATACAGTCGAATTGGAGTCCCTGGTAACTCAATTGGAAGAAGAGCATGCGAGACTGCTGAAAGAAGTGGTATGGCTTTTGTGCAATTTGATAGAACTATGTGAGAGTACTTTCTGATTATCAGTCAACTAGCATCCTCGTAGTTTCTGAATAATAAATTTACTTGCAGGATGAACTGAACAAGGAGAGGTTAAAGCAGGTTAGTTAAAGCACGCTATTAACACTCAACAGATAGTTCTGGTTTCTTTGAGAAATTAATACCAAACTTCATTTTTTTCCCCTAACTGCTCCTGATTTCCTTGTTCTTGTTTCTCCTGATCCGCCATAACTCATAAGTACTTGGTATTTGAAATGATAGCCTAAAGGTACTTTATGCACATAATGGATACGTGATAAACAGAGTAAACTTGACGGGCTAGTTTTAATAATCATAGGTAGATGAAGAATATCAAAGGGCTTAGCTCCCATATTTCATTTTATCATACTCTTGAAATGGTAAAGAAGCTCACATGGATATGTTCAAAAGAGTAACATGAACCGAGAATCCAAAGGGTTATAGAAACTTGAATGGTACTATTGGGTCACACACTGTTGATAGGGTCGTCTCATTAAAAACTATCTTAACATTTAAACTTTGCCTTTTTCAAATAAAGAAAACATATAATTAATTCATGATTCTCCCTTTTAGAAAGGAACAGTGGTTGTTTTGGTGATGATCTTTATCATCTTCTATATTTATTTTAAATGGCTATTATCAGTTTAAATTGTTTTCTAATTGTTAAGGGAGAGGATGATCACTTCTATTGAAATTACTAAAAGTTCACCGAAAATGTAATGGGTTTTGATCAACCTATTTGATGGGTGGGGTAAATAACAGTGGCGGATCTAGAAAGTTTTTCCACTGGGTGCACCATGTAGTCTAACAATTTAAAGACCATTTTTGCCAATATGATCCTTTTATCCCGTCTATTTGTATAGTGGATACTCAAAAATATTTCAAATCAATTGATTTTTCCATCAAGCGAGCATGTGGAGAATAGCATAGTAGTCTAAGTCAAACTAAATTACACCAATGTTTAATTTATTAATTGCTCTATAATTATATAATGCATAATACACAAGCAAGAATCGAAATATACTTGAACAAGGAAAGACTAAATCACTAAAACAAACCAAAATATTGATACTTTCAAGTTCAAACCCAATACATAGGTTTGTAGGCAAAAATTAAAATTAAATGTATTAGAACATGGAAATAGATGTGTAATCTATCTTCTACACTACTTCACTACTAGGGTTAATCCTAATACACAAGAGGAAATTTAAACAATGGCAAATAGAGATTCCTTAAATCTAATATGCATGAATACGAAAGAAAAAGGAAAGAAATTTATGAATTGAAACAATCGTTTATGACTTGTGAGTGATGATGGCCAAGGAGGTATTATATATGGTAAATTGAGTTGGGCCATTGGTAACTGCCAACTGGGCTTCTAAAAATTAACAGTGGCACTAAACGATTTTCAGTGGTTGCATTTATAATCATATAAAAAACATTCCACTAGCTTTTGGGAAGGCACTGGTGTCATGGCCACCAGTTAGTTAACTACACTTCCATCCGCCCCTAGGGGTAATGCCTTGCCTTCCTAGACACAATACCAGTCATCCTCCCTCCCCCTACTGCCCTCACTAAAGCCGTGTAACTACTATGTTTGGGCAACCGGACAAGCATGTTCAACTGCGGAGTTCTAATATGATATGTTGTTCTTTGGCTATATAAGGTCAAGACATTTGAACCCAACATCTTTTCAGTCCTCAAGCCAATGTGGGACGAGGTTTGATAGGTGGTCTCCCAACCACCCATTCTATGAAATAATACAACTCTTGTAGGCAATCATTGCTCAGACTCCCAGTGAAGCAGTGATAGTTTATCACATTACACATGGATGATGGCTATAGTACCATTAATCTACTCATTTCCTTGATGGCCTTTGATTGAGAAGATAAAATATTCCTTGTGTCCATGAAGGAAAGTAGTGAACTTCCATGACTGGTTCTTGCAGGTATGAGTGGGTGGTGGATGATGTTTGTTGGGTTGTGGCTTTTTTTTTTTTTTTTTTTTATTTGTTTTGGGGGGGGGGGGGGGGGGGGGGGTATCCTGTACATCAATCGCTAGATAGGCCTGCCCATGTTCGTAACTCAACGGACCTATGCAAAGCATGTTAATTTGTAGAAGACAAGTGAAGACGATATGAATCAAAATACTGAAACAGGAAATTTTAACGGTGAATCTTCTCGCCACGAAAGTAGGATAAGGATGTCATATGTTGGTTATAAAAGCCAAATATTCTCTAATGTGGAAGAGGTTCATTTCAGTTCCCAGAAAGTAGAAGCACTCTGAATGGTTTGCTTTCATCTATCTAAAAGTTCTCTTATCCAAATCATTTTGCAGTTCTAATTTTTTAATAGAAATCTGTAACTCTGAGATCCCTTGTCAAACAGTATTTCTTTTCAAACCCTAGGTACATTTGACTTTACCCTGCAGCTGATCATCTTCTATTTACAATCAACAGAAATAATATTTTTAGAAAACTCTCTCTCTGTTAACAGTAGCTTTAGCCAAGGTGGGTAATGTACTGGTGATCTCAATCAAGCATATGCACTCTCCCAAAGATGGATACAAGACACACATCTTTTGTGTATGCGGTCTGCAAGTAGCCAATTTTGTTATGAAAATACATCTGATATTCTCAAGCCGTAAACAAAACCCACTTATCAATGCCTGATATGAAGGTCGAAGTAAAACAAATTTTGTTCAATAGAAAATTCAAACCAGGGTTGACCTTAGATTTTGGGGATTGATATGTAAAAATAGTTGGAAAGATCATCCAATTCGATTAGACAGATATGATAGTTTTAATGATTCTTTTAGTTGGTTTGTGGGTGAGGGGTGGGTAGGGTAGGGTAGGGTAGGGTAGGGGTGTGGTCATGGCGGTAAGGGGTGAATATAGAGTAATATGAAAATGGAAATATTAAATGAGTCAATATGGATCAGATCATTATTTTTTTATAATTGGATCATAAATCTGTTGGATCGTGATCTAATCCAATCCAAATTCATCCATTGTTAGGCCTCTTGTTATCCAAACACTTAGCGAAGTTCTGAAATTTGGAGAGAAACCGAGGGATCCAGCTGAATATATATGGTGCAGATGTGTATTTATATATGCAAAGGGAGCTCCAGTCGCTGAAGAAAAGAGCAAAACATTCTCGAAACGTTTGGTTCTTATAACACCAAAATTCCATTAAACTTCTATTGGTTTGGGACTTTGGTCCCTTCTATGTTATTTCTCACTTTGGTCCTTATACTTCTTTGTTGTATCCATTTTAGTCCCCGTAGAAAAAGACTGACCATCCTGACAAACTGATAAAAATGTGAACCTATGATGGTTTTTATTGTGTACATGCCATTAAAAGAACCATCACACACACACATTCTCATTTTCATAAATAAAAAAAAAAGTCGATGAAAAGACAACCGATAAAAATGTAAATAAAAGCAGTTTGTTTTAGCAATAGAAACCCAAGAATTAATGGTTATGTTTAACATTGTAAATTTATTGTTTTATTTACAGCTAATGGAGAACCTGATGCCGGTTGTGGAGAAGAGAAGACCAGCAAGAGTTCTTCGTAGAACAAATTCAATGTGAAATTAGGGTCTGTTGGTGAAGCTGAAAATTACTACAATGCAACACAGGTTCGTATCACTATCATTCACCCAATTGTAAAGAGAGGTGTAGTGAAAAGGTTGTCTGCTGTGCATAGTTGTTACAGGAAACAAAAAAAAATCCAAAGTAAGATAGCAGAAAGAACTCTCTACTAATCCATATGTTTGTTTTACTAATATAATACTTAAAATTCTGTTAAACCAGGAGTGTTTATACAAGGGTTGTTGGTCGAAATTTCAACCAAAGCGGTGATTCAAGTCTTTGCTTGAAATAATCGTAATATGTAGAAAGTGCGATGGCGTTTGCTATTTGAAATTTGTCATCTTTGCATGGTTATATCGTTTCTCTCCGGTTTTATATAAAACTAGGATATTAGAGACAGGTTTCTTGAACAATTTTAGTAACTGATTATGTTCAAAATCATATCTTGAGAATACAAAGTGCAGTATTCGCTCACCGTCTCAAAACAAGTTTCCATGTTTCTTTCTAGTTTTTTTGTTAAAATAAATGTCCATTTTATATAAAATGATGGTTAAATTTAGATGATCCCAACTATATCTTTTTTTACTTTTTAAAGTAGTTAACATGTAAAATTATCATTTAGTTATTTAAAAGTTATAATCATTTTACATTAAGCAGGCGTTTGGTTCGTGGAATGGATTTCGAAGGAATTGGAAATTAAATTTTAGCTATAATATGTTTGACGGTGAGGAGATAAAAGATGGTTTTTAGTATTGATTAAGGATGTAGGTTGGAATCTAATTCATATATGAGTTAGAAACTAATTCATGTTTGAGTTGATAGGAATGTCAATTCCAATTCCTTTGAATCTTTTCGGTAAACCAAACGCCATCTAATTCCTAAATTGTGTTCTTTTATTTGTTATTGATATTTATTAATTCAAAAGGAAGAAGAATAGAGGGGAAGATGAGGTTAATGGATTGGTTAGAAATAGAGTAATCACAGGTGGTCAATGTTGAGCCTTTGTAAAGATGTTCATTGTTATATGCAGTTTGGTTCTTTCAGGACATGTACAAAGGTAAAAGAGTCATCAATTTTGGCCACAATAAAGTAAACCAAGTTAACCATGTTTTTTTAAAAATAATTTCCAAAAAATTATATAAATTTGGATTCTTACACTGTGTTCCATAAAGTCGTCATTAAAAAAAGGAAAGGAAGAGTGAGTAACCCCAATGAGTTGAAACTTGTGGGAGTTGGAACTTATGATCTCGTTTAAAAAATCTTAAGGCTCAATCACGAGACTATCCTAACTCGTTTCTTGTAACTATGATTAACCTAATTTACCTCTTTCATATTGGACGTAAGACCTGTCAGTGGGATTCTTAAGGGACGATTTACCCGCTTTATTATCACCAAAAAAGGTAACAAAGGTCATGTCATCACATTGTTAACCAATAACACCCTTTTTATGTGATAACACCTCAACATTATATAACGGCCCACACTAAAAAAATACGACTGTTTAAAATATGATCGAACTTACACTTAGGTCCCGTTTGGCTTACGGATTTGGCTCACGGAATGTAATTTAAAAGTATTGCATTTTAGTTACAGTGTGTTTGAACTCTTGGATTATAAAAATAATGAATGACGATCTTGTTTATAAAATTATATGGATTAAGGAATTTATCATTTATTACTATTTCTGATGGAATTAACATTCCAAACATTGCGGTACTTATATATCTTGTCAACCTTAAACACCATTCCAAACCTCAACCTATAAATATAATATACATTATAATTTAAATTTTAATTCATTCAAATTTCGTTAAGCAAAGCCAACGGACCTTAAATTGAATTGAATAGATAATATATACGTACCTGTGACAGGTGATATTGTGTTATGACATGACACAATTTTAATGCTATAACATCATAATGACACCCTAATAATGCTCTAACATCGAAGAAAGATATAACATCATAATGACACCCTAATAATGCTCTAACATCGAAGAAAGAACACCACGCATTCTTATACAAGGCCGTAGATTACATGTATCGTACACAACGTCTAAAATAAGGATCAAAATATCAAATCTATCTATACTATTAAAAAGAGTAACTAACATGTCACATGACATGCATTCATTTAATTTGTCACATGTCGATCTCTCTTTTTGCCACGTAATTTATTGAATTTATTTTAAATTTCGAAGCAAAGCAAATCTATCTAAATCTAATATGGATTAATTTAATAACTAACTAACTAAAATTAAGCAAACTTTATAATTTATATAATTATTATAGTATACATATTTACAAATATTTATTTTTAAAATTAACCCATGTAATATATTTGGTATTAACCTAGTTGTTATAAGATTACTATTTTGGACTTTAATTAATTATACTTTTTAAAACTTTTAGACTAAATTAACCTATTAAATACTCTTAATGATAAAGTTTGTGATTTACTATTAAGTTTTTCTTAATTTATTTATTCGTGTATTTTAATCTTTACAGTAGTTTCTTTTGATGTAATTACGAATTCCTCTTATTTCCATTTTTCTCCTCTTAATTCCCTATACCAAACATAATCTTATAGTTGATTAGAATTGTAAATCACAATATGCATAAGACAATTTAAAAAAATGATTGCAATTTAGGTGTTAAAAGAAGTAAATAAACATTATGTTAATAGACTGTTTGGCTTGTAGATTATGAGATGTTAAATTTATAGTTTTTAAATGTTCTAGTTGTTATAAATTCATAAGTTGCATTTGGATGAATATTTACAAAAAGACATAACTTTTAAAATCATAAGTTCGGGTGTATTTGTATCAAGGGTTTTAAAGAAAAGGAATGAGTATGGATATCAATCTGGTTGGATCTTTCAAACGAAATATATGGAATTCATCATCAATATTTAACACCCATCTCTATATTCGTGAGTTTTCTCTCTCTCTCTCTCTCTCTCTTTTTTTTTTTTTTTTTCTCTCTTCTATTTCTTTCAAACTCATTTCTCATACCTATACTCATTTCTAAACTTATATACAATCCAAAAGCATCCTTAGTCCTTACCTTAATTTAACTTATGAAAATAAAACTATAAAAGTAACCTTAATTCATCATTAAATTTGGTTTACTTACTTACTTATCCTTTTTGTCACTTTATATTTTCTAGCTCCAGCTAGTTTTGACAAACAAAGCCTAAGCCTTATGATAAATTTAATCTTTCATTTCCTTATCAACATGAAAGAGAATGAAATTTTATAGTTTTTTCTTTATTTACAATGTCATGTGTAACTATCGTTGGTGAAAATAGTATATACGGTACCAAACGCCACCTCAAGTTATTATCGAACCTTTTGGACCTTATATACCACTATATATATTTATTGCTGCAAACGAGTCAATTTTTTATGGAGAAACTTGAGCTCATCGAATACCTCATTCTCTAGCTATATTGATTTTTGAGTTTTTATGAAGTTCAAAATGAAACAAAATGTCAAATAAATAGCTCAAAAGAGCTTAGTCATCAAATATTAAGTTAAGAAATATATGAACCTCTCAAGCCAATTTTGAGCCAAGCTCGAAGTTGCATCTTTGAAGCTCATCAAGATATCAAGCCGAGCTCGGCTCGTTTACAACCCTAGCCCTACGTTTCAAGGCAGCATGGGTCATTCACCACCCTACTTTCCATAACCACCCAGCAGCCAGCTGCATGCTAGGGATGGAGTGAGAGTATTGGCTAGAGAATTAAACCTAAAGCCATTCCAATATTCTGACTTTCTTTAATTAGGGTTAACTGTTATATATAGCAAAATACTTTCATCTTATTACCAACAATAACAATGTATTATAAAAAAAGATATCAATATAGCAATGTTCTTTCATTTTGTCACAAATATAAGAAAAATATTTCTATTATTGGTGTTAAAAAGATGAAACGACTATAGTAAAAATATTATTATTATTACTAATTATAAAAAGGAAAAGCCGTATTGGTAAAGGGCTAATTGCTAAAAATAGCAACAACTTTATGTTTTTTTAGCATTTATAGCAGCATTATTTATTTTTTAATATTAATAGCATCAATTTTATATTTTTATCATTTATAGCAAAAAAGTTGTTGCTATAAATGATAAAAAATACCAAAGTTAATGTTATTAATGACAAAATACAAAAGCTGATGCTATTGTATAGAAAAATGGATGTTAGTAATAAATAATGTTGCTATAAATGATAAAAAAGTAAAAAGTTTTGCTATTTTTAGCAATTGACCCTATTGGTAAAAGAATACTAGGTTGCTATTATTGGAAAAAATGTGGAAGTATGTTGCTAATAATCAGCATCATGACAATAACCAGTTAAGAAGATTTATTGAGCATTTTTCATGCAACTGGAAGAAGCTAAAAGACATCTTCAATTCATACATGAAGAATATAGTGGTGTTCATACCCCCAACGGACAAAATGAATACAAAATTACGGCTAAGTGGCGACCAACGTGCACCAAGACTCCTCAACTTCATAGGGTTGGGAAGGAAAACTTTTACATGCATCTTTTTCCTTTATTTAGAGTTTAAAAAAGAAAGGAAGAAAGATGTCTGCAAGACTCGAATCCGCAACCTGCCACCAGTCCTTCAATCCTTACTGACAATACTACACTTGTTAAAGGATGATAACAAGTTTCAAAATGTGAATCTCAAATTCTCAATCAAATTCAAGTATATACCTTTAAATTCTCGAGCTATGATTCTTATAGATATATGTATCGTGTACGTATTCCTATAGGAAGAATTCAGGCAAGAACCATCATGGCTGTTCAACAGCAGCAATTCATCATAGTTCTAGCAAAACCAAATGAAATATGCAGAAAAGTATGAACCATTAACACAAAACAATGCTAAAGTGGCATCTAAACAGTAAATTGGATCAAGTACCTATAATTTCTTGAACGACTCTTATAGATGTATTCCTATATATAGGGATGGATTCACGCAAGAACCATCATGGCTGCTCAACAACGGTAATTCATCATAGTTCTAGCAAAAACAAATGAAACATGGAAAAAGATTTGAACGAGTTATGCAAAAGACGCTAAAGTGGCATGTAAACAGTAAGCAGAAAAGAGGATGAGAGTCAATTCTGAATGGCAGTGTATAGATGAATAAGTGAATATCTTAATCGGCTAATCAAACAAGAGCATGACCCTAGGCAGCCCCAGTGCACCGAAGCATGGGGAGGGTAGTTTTTAGTGCAATCTTTTTCTTGTATCGTGCCCCCAAAAAAATAACATTTTAGTGGCTACTGGTTTGAAATGATGAGTGATGACCTTCCAGTATAGTTACTCTATGTGCTTGCCCTTGATTTGCGTATCAGAAAGAACAGAAATTTTAACACGGAATTTGGAACAACAAGAAATATGAAAGAAAATCCAAGGCACCAAGCATGTAGATGAACTAAACTAGGAGCATCTAATTAGATGGCATATGCTCTTTACATAATAAGCTTGAAAATTAATTGCATGGGTTACCTGCCAGAAATCCATTATATGTATATTTTTTTGTGTTTTTCTGTTCTCCTTCCTTGTTTCCGTATGAATGAAGATCATGCCCTGCACAAGAAATCAAGACCCTCTAACCGACAATACATGATTTTGCGGAACACTTGTCTCACTTGGAGTTCCAAGGGATACAACCAATTCTCATATGCATTGCTAACCAGAGACACTTCGTCAACTCCCAGTTTCACGTTTTCCTTTTGTTCTTCAGTCAATGGAAACTGGTGAGTAGAGTCAATCAAGTTTGTAATGAAACAAACAGATTTTTCCGTCTGGTAAATCTCCTTTAATAACCCCGCACTGTTCTTGCGATCACGCTTCTTGGATTCATCCATGATTCGACCATGAAGGACCAACAATGGAGTGCCCCATGAGAAATTCTTTGGTATGGAGAAACTAGTGTGGAGACCTCTATCTTGACAAGGGATTGCAGCCACTAGGGCCCACAAGACAAACATGTGGATAAAACCCATCGTGAAAACAACGTTGGCAAGCCCACGGGTGGCGATAATGTCATTTACATGAGGAGGATCCAAGCTGTTTGCCATAGACTGAAGTTGTTTACTTGCCGACCAGGAACTAGACACACTCCAAGAGAGAGATCTAGAGAGTGATCTATGCTTATAGTGATTGATGTCTTTTCCTTTCTTCGAGTGCCCAAAAGATTTAAGTCTTCGTGAAAGGAACCATCCACGAACCTTGCTATCGTCAAGCATGACACTAGAAATATCAGTCAATGCTTTCCTCGCCCTCCTAAACTGCCCTCTGCTGACCAGTTTCTTCTCTTCTAAATCCAAAGCATTCAATACAATCTCTAGTTGCTTATGTGAAAGCCGAATCTTTTCAATCCCATCAGAGACAGCATTACAAATATCAAGTGCCTTGATACTCCTATCGAAGAATTCCTTAAGGAGCTTATCTAAAGGGGGTTTTGAAAAATCTGCCGCATGCTTCGACATCATAGCCTTAAAATCTTGATGACAAGCAACAAAAGCATCTAATAGCTTCGACAACCAAATAAGGGAGAGAAATTGATCGTCTGAGGATTGCGAAAGTTTTTTGAACCGGCTAAAGACTTGATATTCAAAGGACTCGAGTTCATGATCCAGATGCATATCAAACTCGCTGAACATTTCCATGGAATAAACTTGGTTATAATCACTCCCAAACCCAAAAAAAGATCGACGAAGTGTCTTGCGCATCATCGGATGACCACTTGGAAACGGCATTTTGGCTATCATTAAAATTTCTCTGGAACCCCTATACAGTATTTCTTCTCTTTTTTGTTGATAGAAAAAAACCTCCTGTAAGAATGAAAATAATAACAATTCCTTAAACTCAACCCATCCAGAATTAAAGTAGCATATACTTCTAAATTCAAAATTTTAGGTAAGCGGCGAATAATTAACAATTCAATTTCACCTACATTCGATCAAATTTGCCATGCAGAACCCTAGCGTTAAAACATGATCACTATTCACTCGTAACGCACAACCAATTCAAGCACATTCATAAGGAAAACGCTACTATTTACACGTTCTAACAATCGAGATCGAAGCATTTATAAAATTCTAGATCAAAATAACTGTAATCCAAATTTAGAATTCATATAATGCAGATTCTGAAACAGATCTACAACATGAAAAAAAAAATACAATTTCATCAAAAACTTCAAATTAAGATGAAATAAAAAGAGATTACCGTCGGATTTGATCATGAAATTATAAAGAGAAGGATTTGAAGGGGCTCCAAAGTTGACGGAAACAGGGGATGACGTATGAACCCTAGCGAAGGAGCTAAAACCAAATTATGGAGGTGTTTGTTTCTTATTTATTTGAATAAACAAAAAAACCAATTTACAAACACCACCCCTCAAGTATTAAGTAAGAGTCCTTTTCATCCTTTGACTTCTTTTTGGGTACCGGCTAGTCCTTCAAATCAAAATTTCTTTACATTTTTGGTATTTTTGTACGATTGTATCGGTTGCCAGGAAGTAACACTTTCTAAAATAAAAATAATAACAAATTTTTATGTATCGCATGCGGTTAGTGAAGGGTACTTTTGAATTCTCGGTTTTTAGATTGTTTTTTACCTTTTGTAACAATAAACTTCATACTAAAACTATCTCAAAACAATAACAATAAACGATTCATCAACGTTGATAAATAATTTTGAATTAAACCAATAATTCTTGCAACACTATAAAGAGTGGCCATTAACTTGCATCTATTACCAATGTCAACACCGTAAAAGTTAACTAATATTGGTTGTCGTTTATTACTTTATCGGCATCATAATAATATCTTGTATGTTTGCCTCCTGCTTGCTAACATGACTGAAAGCGTTGGCAAGTCCATGACCCCACACTCGTTGCGTACGTAAAGTATTGGTTTTCTCAAGTTTAACATCAATCTTAATACAAATAAAGTGATGTTCAACTTATGAGCGTTGATACGTTATATGTTTTAATATATACTAATATCATTATAAGGAAAATCATCATTCATATATGTGCATATTCTATGATGTGGTATAAATTTCTAATAAAAGATATTGATATGTTTAGTGCCATCTATCTTTTTATATAATTGGATTTACCTAAGTCCAAAATAGATTTATGTTAAACTTTAAACTGGTAAAATAATACATAATACACACTTGTATAAGTTAATGTGCATTCCAGACACAACAAATGGAGTATCCTTCACAACAATCATGTTAGCTAGTTAGCAAGCATGGTCAACAGGTCAAGGGACAACACTCAAAACCTAAACGATATGCATGATAGTTACGATTAAGGTATTGTATGCCTCTTAGGTTATGGATCTACGTTAAGGGTTGCAAACTATAGAATTTCTTGTTGTTAGTAAGGTTCAATGTTGTTATAACAGATCAGTGAAATGACAACTATACTAGTTCTTGTCAAATTCAACTGTTTATTCCTTCCAAAGCTATCATTGTATATAAACGAACGCTTTGTTCGTTAAAAAAGGGAATCAAATAAAATAAAGAGTAAAAGACATTTTTGGTCCTTGTGGTTTGATGGTTTACCCGGATTCAGTCCTTTAACCATAATAAGGTCAAATTTCATCCCTATTTTGCTAATTTTGTGCCCTTTTAGTCCCTCGTCCGTTAAACTTAACGACACAACCGTTAAAGTTGTAAGAATGACATTTTTACCCTTTTCATTGAGACGCTTTTAGTCCCTATGGTTTTATTATTTGCCCATTTATAGTCCAACATTTATTTTATTTTATTTTATCTTTATAATTATATTATTTATAAATATACTTAATTCATTATAAACACACTTATTTTATTTATAAATATACTTATATTTTAATATTTTATTTACATTTACTATTGTTCGTATTTTATTTAAAATTTAACTTTAGTTTTAATTAAAACTATATGTTTTCTTTACTAATTTATTTAAAGTTCATCTTCTTTATTAATTTTAATTTTTATAATATTATTGTTGACATTTATGTATGTAATTTTGTTAGTTGTGTTTAAGTAAATATAATATCGTCGATATTTTTCCTTTCCAAAGTCACTATTTTTTCAAGTATCTTCCAACCTAATTAATTATCAACACATAAATTATATTATATGTGTTGGATATATATATATATATATATATATGTATGTATGTATGTATGTATGTATGTATGTATGTATGTATGTATGTATGTGTGTGTGTGTGTTCGAGTGAGTACTACCTACTACACAGCGCACCCGAAGGTATCACTCGTAAAATTATTTTGTTGAATTTTTTTTTCACAAACATGTTTTAATTAACATTAAACAGATAATATGTGAATTTCACGCAAATTCGAACACTCTAAGTGCATGAAATCACGCACCACATATATGCAAAATTATGTAAGTGTGTGTTCACATCATTTTTTAGGAGCTAGAAGATGTGAATGTATGTGAAGTTTACATATAATCTTCATAATGTTAATTAAAACATGTTTATGTAATAATAAATTAAAAAAAAGTTTTTTAAAGTTGGTAGCTTCTGGTGCGCTGTATAAGTAGTGGTACTCCCTCAAACCATATTCTATATATATATATTTGTGTGTGTGTGTGTGTGTGTATATATAAAAAATATTTTCAAGTATCTTCCAATGTCATTATTTCTTCAAGTATATTCACATATGTATATAATTTATGTGTCGATAATTGATTAGGTTGGAAGATATTTGATGAAATAGTGACTATGGAAAAGAAAAATATCGACGATAATATATCTACTTAAACACAACTAACAAAATTACATATATAAATGTCAACAATAATATTATAAAAATTAAAATTAATAAAGAAGACGAACTTTAAATAAATTAGTAAAGAAATATATATTTAAATTAAAATAAAAGTTAAATTTTAAAATAAAATACGAACAATAATAAATTTAAATAAAATATTAAAATATAAGTATATTTATAAATAAAATAAGTGTATTTATAATGAATTAAGTATATTTATAAATAATATAATTATAAACATAAAATAAAATAAAATAAATGTTGGACTATAAATGAGTAAATAATAAAACCATAGGGACTAAAAGCGTCTCAATGAAAAGGGTAAAAATGTCATTATTACATATTTAACGGCTGTGTAGTTAAGTTTAACGGACGAGGGACTAAAAGGGCACAAAATTAGCAAAATAGGGATGAAATTTGACCTTATTATGGTTAAAGGACTGAATCCGGGTAAACCATCAAACCACAAGGACCAAAAATATCCTTTACTCTAAAATAAAAAAAATTCTTAGTGTTACTCTTTTTTCCACTAAAAACTAGAGTTTTTAATTGGTTATCCCCAAAACAAAATTCGTGTAACCCAAAAAGGAATATAATGGTCGAATTGTTACTTTCAAAAAATGTTGTATAGTACAATTCATTAACTTATTTTGTTCATTGATTTTCTATACCCTGTCCTCTCAAATTAAAACAAAGGATTTTTTTTTTTTTTTTTTTTGCTTTTGGTTATAGTTCCACCTACAATTTAGGTTTTAAGTTTTTGAAAACTATACCATTAATAAAGGTTCAATGATGACTAAGAAGATGAAAATAGAAATTTGATTTTTTATTGGATTAGATTAATGATTTTATTTGGTCAAGTGTTAAAAAACTAGTAAATGTATATACACACATATACCCTTAAACATGCTTCAAGACGAAAAGTTCTCAAAGGGGTGATTGTAAGACCCTTTTTACCACATTACAAACGATATCAGAGCATGATGTCTATCGAATGTGTGAAGACAACTCTTTATGGATGAAGACCCAATGGGAGTGATCGTAAGACTCTTGTGTCATGTTGACTGAAGACTGGGAAGACTAAAGCCTTGTGTGTTTTTTTGCAGTAAGCTCTTTTAGAGCACTTATATCTTCATGTGGAAAGATATTTTGTTTTAACTGTAGACATAAAAAGGAATTCAGACATTTAATCTCTTAAAAAACAAACAACGCCTAAGTAAGACTTGATCTTATACAACACAACACATTTTGGGACCAAGGTACAATAGATCCTATGAGTACTCGTAGGTACTTGGAAGTAGTATTAGGGATGAGTGACACACCAGGAAAGTCTATATTCGATATTAGAAACAAAGTTATTAGAAAATATTGTGTCTTGAAAAACAAAAGGTATTGCAACTTACACATAAAGGCAAATCCAATTTTCTTTATTTGTGTGATTTATAGATTAATTTTCAGGCTTAATTATTAGCAATTAATTATTTGGTTATTATAGTTAGTAGTTAATATCTGACCTGATGGTATTGTATATTAACCAA
This sequence comes from Centrapalus pauciflorus, assembly GCA_020465985.1. NCBI lineage: Eukaryota > Viridiplantae > Streptophyta > Magnoliopsida > Asterales > Asteraceae > Centrapalus > Centrapalus pauciflorus. Next base: position 82,184 of record JAANYP010006598.1, on the reverse strand, counting down.
ATTAGTATCATGTTTTGAAAGTTCATTGACCTAACCATAAAAAATAAAGCTGAATATTCAAGTAGTAAAAACAAATGATTAACCCTAAAAAGGTAAAAATTAGTTGCTTTATGTTTATCATATATAAATTTACTATAAATTTAATTATGTTAACTCTTGAAAATTAAATAGATGGAGTAATGTTGGTAAAAATAATTAGATTGAAGAATTTTATATATACCACTCTAAAACACTAAAATATCATATTTACTCAACTAAAACCAATAATACATACATACATATATACATACATACATACATACATACATACATAGGGTTGCGATCGTAAAATCTAAATTTTGTGCAGAACTGTGGAATTATATATTCGATGTTGAACATTCAAATTTATAACCTTTATTCAATGTTGAATATATAAAATTCATATAATTCAACGTTGAATATTCAATGTCGAATATTTAGTGGTAACTATTCAATGTTGTCTAAAATTACAAACGATTAGTTATTAGTATTCTACAAATATTCAAGAAAAAAAAACAATTGAAAAGGAGGATTTTTCTAACCTTTTACTAGTGGATGTATGATTAGGTTCCACATCTTGTGTTGCTGGATTTTTGCATCTTCAAAAAGCAATTTCTAGAGCATAGGTTTCTTTAAAATCATTTGAAAATTTAAGTAATAATTTACAATTATTAAATAAATTTATTTAAAACTCAATTTATTTTTATTTTTGAAGTTTTGTTAAGATTTCATAAACAACAAATAAACCCAATTTATGTTTCAAGTTTTTATAAGATTATGAAAAAAATAAAAATCGTAAATAAATATATTCAATAAAAATCATAAATAATCACTAACGATGGTAATAATATAATTAAATAAATTTTAAATAAATAATAATAATAAATTAAAAACTAATATTTTAATATTGAATTTCTCAACAAATTTTGAAACTTAAATTGAGTTTATTTTGTTATTTATGAAATATTGAAAAAAATAAAGAAATAAATAAGTTAGTTCTCATTTGATATGTTATCGTTATTGATAAAAATATGAAAAAATATATATGAAAATGTTACTATTTTTTATAACTAAAAAGTTTTTGGTGACATGTTAAAAACAAGGTTGCAGATCATCGTTAACATTATTGATAAAAAAAATAAAAAGTCGTTATTATAAATAATAAAAAAGTCAATGGTATTAATGATAAAAATTAATTAATATTACTATTAAGGATGAAAATGACAAAGTTTGTTACTATTTTTGGTCATTTGCCTCAAATTATAGGACACTAAAATTGTAATGCCCATTTGGAACCTTTAGGGTGTATTTGACTCAAGTAATGAAAATCAAAATTTATGGTTATGGAATTTTGCCTTACTTGTCATATGTAAAGCAACATTTCATAACGAGCACCATTGACCGAACATTAAACAACATATTATGTCATTCCCTATCAAACACTCTATTGCTTTAAATTTGAATTCTGTTACGTAAACCAAATTAACATGACCTTAGTTGCTTCTAGGGGTGTGCAAAGTAATCAAACCCGAATAACTCGTTTGATTAGAATCTTATACGGGTATTTGGGTCGGGTTATTTAGTTTTCAGTTTTGTTAATCGGGTTAAAAGGTACCCAAATAATAATTTCAGTTCGGGACCGACTATGATTCATGTTCATTCGGGTACCTGAATAACCCGTTTAATTTTTATATACCCAAGTTTATTTAGAATTAGAATTGTTTATATATATAAATATAATGTAAAGATCTAAATACCTTATTTTAATACGCAAACCATTTAATCTGTTTACCTAAATTACACAACTCATTTAACCCATTTAAACTACTATGTAGAGGATAATATTTTTTACACGAAAACCGATTAACACATCCCCTTATTTGGTTCGGGCCAAATAACTCACATCCTCAAACTCGAATAATCCAAACTGAATAACTCGATACTCATTTAACACGTCCGAATAACACCCGTAGTTGCTTCAATGGTGGGTTCAAATTGGTTAAATAATTCTCTTACTAGCAAAACCTCTTAAGTCGATGATCAATGAATCTGGAGACCAAACCATTAAATACTTTCATACATGACATTTTTCTTGGTCCATAATCAAGCCTTCATTTGGGTCTACAAAGATAAAAGACACAACGGACTCTTCGAGAGTCCAAATTATCCGAATCGCATATCATTAAATTTAAATTATTGAATTCGAACATTTCATCTAATTCATTGTATTTTTGCAATTGGTTTTGTATAAAATTTGTACCTAATTGAGGTAAGCTAATAAATGCTCTTGATATAGACATACGACTATGTTTAACACAGAGCTTTTTAAGAGTTTTTGTTTCTAAAAAACTTTACGAAATACTAATAGATATGTTCCGAAGGAAAAAACTAGAGCTTTCAGTTCTCAAAAAATAAAAACTTTTAATAAAAGACAGTAAAGACAGTGTTTGATTGAAAAGTATTAAAGTTTTTGGTCAAACAAAATTACTTTTTTACTCTTCTAGTAATTATAAACTAAAGCTTTGGGTGCGTTTGTTTGGTGGGTTTTTAATGTATGAAATGTGTTTGGATTTCATAGATATTGTTTGTTTGAAAAATGATTACAAAAAAATTAAACTCATTCACACTCATGGGTGTTGTCATTCCTTATATCATTTCTTCTATTGTTTTCAAGCTCATGCTTATATTTATACACATTTCTAAACCCATCAAACAATCAAACACACCGTTATAATTAATATTAGTATCATTTTATGTAATTTAATATTAAAAGTTACACATACAACTTCTTTATTAAACACGTTTATAAAAACTACAAGCAGTGGTGGATCCAGAAAATTGTTTCGTTGGGGGCATAAGGTTTTATAAGGTATTCGTCGTGTTAGTTTTTTGAAACACATAGGCTAAAATTCGTCAAATTTACGCACATCGTTGGGGGCCTTTCCTCCGCTTCATTCCATGTAGATCCGCCCATAACTACAAGTTACAACTCCCATAAGTTTCAGCTTTTCAAAAAACTGTCAAACACATTCATACTCATCATGTGTCTCTTTTAATTTTCGTCCTCATAAAAGGATAATTTTCTACCAAAGACAAATATAAATACGATTCTTATTTGTTCAATCTTACAAATAAAGACAAACAAATCCTCGATCGTCTTTTACATGTACATATCTACTTTCCAGAAAACGTTGGATGGGTGGATCTACGACCACACGATTATGTGTTGTCTTCTTATTCTTATTCTTCTCGATACACACATCGAAACGACAAGATACATAATTGATTGACAACATTATTATTTGAAAAATGGAAAGTTTTATAAAACAAGATGTGACATATTCTTGGTGTGAATGTCCCTAACCAACTTACTTTGAACATTAATTTTAGCAAACCCTATTCATGGGGTCACAAAGTGTATGTTGTTCATTATCACATTCATAAATCTTAGTTGTATGTAAAAGTCAGATCCACTTTCTATGGTCCTAAATGATATATATTATATTGTAATAATAATGAATATTTTGCTAATACACGTATAGGAGACTAATGCTACCAGGGCGTAATCGAGTCGAGTATCACCAAGCTCGAGTTCGAACTCGACAATAAAACTCGAGCTCGATCAAGCCTTAGTTTTGAAACTCGAGCTCGCGCGACTTGATAAACTACTCGATACTATCGAGCTCAACTCGACTCGGATCGATTAATTCGGGATAAAGGAAATCGAAATATAAATACAAAATATTCAATCTAATTTTATCTCAACAACAATCAAGATGGGTAAAAATATAAGAATATAAACCTATGTTTAAGATTATATAGTTTGATTTATAAAAAACTGATTAAAATATAATATTAGAAGGTTGAATGGTAAAAATGTAAACTTGTAAACTCAAACTCGATTAAGCTCGCGAGCCTATCGTGCAGACTATTTTAATACTCGAGCTCGACTCGATTAACTACGAGTCGAATTCGAGTTTTCTACGTACGAGTCGAACCCGAGTAGTTCACAAGTTGTTTCATCTCGTTTACATCCTATACCGGAGGAATCAGAAAACGATAGGGTGCAGTTGCGCACCACCTCGACGAGGTCGCTCTAATCAAAATACGGGCCTGAGCCCACTGCGTTTTTTGGTTTCGAATCACATGGGGGAATGATCAAATAAAAACCGGCTTAATTTGTAATGAGAATTTTGAAACCGCTAAAATTGCTAAATTTGAACAGATGATTTATAAGACTAGACATATGATATCACTAATATTTGTTTTATAAATGTTTAATAGTAAATATAGACATAAGACTCGATAACTTTATGAAATATTTTTTCTGGAGAAATGTGGTTTGAAATTCACTATTTTTGTGACCTTAGTTTTTTTATTAGCATGTTAAAAACTTGTGTTTTATATTAGAAAACAAATAGCACATATATATTTTGTCTTTTGTGAATCACTTATTCAAATTTATGAATCAATAGTTGTTACGGTTCTTGTCATGTTTATCATAGATGACAATTTCGATCCAATTGGTCAAATGAGCAAGATGATCAAAATGAATGTAGTAAAAAGTAAAGCTTGAACATAATTTAGAGAAAATAGAAATTATAGAAAATGACGTATTAAAAATTTGTTTTTTGAAAAACATTTCAATATTATGTAAATATTTTGTTTTTTAATCGTCAACCCATTTGCTTAAATGTGTCGGAATTGTCACCCCTAATATTTATGTTGTAACACATTACACACTTTTTCATAAATAACATTGTCATACAAACATCTCTTAAATTCTATGGGATACACTATAAACCACAAGACCAAAAGTTTACAAAACAAATATGATTCTCATAATTTCTTTGTTGATCTAACATGCAAGATCATGGGAGGTTGACCCATGAAAAATAAAAACAAAAGACAAGTGGCGGCCTAAGCTGTGAGCTCGATCCAAGTTTGGGTGAGTGTCATGAGTATATTTATTTTTCTTTTTTCTTCATGCCACATGTCACCTTTTAATTGGTGATTTATATATATTTTTTTATTTAATGAAAGATTAGTTTGGATTGGGTTGCTAATGAGTGTGAAAAATTGAGTTAGGTTGAGTTGTGTATGTGGAAAAGTAAGAAATTAGTTTTTTAATAGAATATGTGGATAAGGTTGGATTGTTAATAGGAGTAGTCTAATTAAACTAGAATACTACACTCAACTGTTATCCCCATTAGGTTACATGACCAATATATACACAAATGAAGTTTAACCAACTCGTTTATATAGTACCTAACAACAAAATACCTTCTTCACTTGTATTTACTGATTAGTCTTCAAACCACACTTCTATTTATCTTATGATTCAACCACCTTTTTCCCTTATCTCCTGAAAAAATAATTTCAACTAAAACAATAAGCTACTAGAGCTTAGTGAGTTTCCAAAATTATTAGAAACTAAAAATACGTAAATTAATAATGTAAATACACGTAAATATGCAACAGTTTTAGCAATTACTTATCACAAAACACACAAGGGACACGTCTCAGCCTCAAATTAAGGAGACTAGGCCCACAAGAATCTATAATTCCACCTCACCTTGGCCCCTACTTAAGGGGGCTCAGTCCACATAGTCATAAATTGGTCTCATCTCAACTCCCATTTAAGGGAACTCAGTCCACATGACCTACATCTCAAATTGTGATCACAATTTCTTATTTCTCAGACGGCTCGGAACTCTTGTCACGGAGTCGAGAGAACCTGCTCATTGTCCCTCCTCGATCCACAATCAAATCCACATTGACATAGTCAAATTATTTCATCCATCCACATATGAAAGGTAATGTATCCAAATGATGCAACAAGTATCAATAAAGCAATTAAACAATATAAGCACATTGTCATTACATGAGTAAATAAACAATTAGAAGGTACTCACAATAATAAGCCACAGTCCAAATCTCGATCTCAAACGATACAAGTACTTATGTATAATCTTCAAATCTCAGATATGTTTCAACATAAGAACCTGTAATATAATGATATAGTGATTCTGTAAACAATCCGTCACGAAATATCTGACGAAACCTCATCAAAATGATATTAAACCAAGGGGGTTTGATATTTCCATTTTTAATCTCCTAAATTTAATTCAAGATATATACAGGACTAAAGTACGAAACCATGAAAAAACGACGCAAAAAACGGAGTTAAATTGAGTTCAAACGAAGCAAAACAATGCAGGTTCGCAAACAACAGAGTTTGACTTGCCGAGTCGACCCAAAACTGCATCTAATCACTTTCGAGAAACATTTGACTCGACGAGTTAACACGCTGACTCGCCGAGTCAACACCTACAAGTCCATTTTAGTATGAAAATCATCATTTTTGCTCAAAAACTCTACCATATCTTTGGTATAGCTTATAAAAATGATTTGTACACTTACCAACATCAATTACAACCCATTTCTAACTATTCTTACAATCCAAACATAATCAAATCATAGAAATCTATGCTAGGTTCATATGAACTCAAATTTCACTCAGATTATCAACATGCATTACCTTTGGTTTGGATTCGTTACAAATCTCATATTGAACTTCGATTTATATTCTAAAAATTATTACAAATCTGCTACAAACACAAATTTTTACCATTCTTTTAACTTGTAGTCAAATGATGTATGAATCCTAACTTAAATCTTCCTTAAACACCAAACTTACCTTTAAATTTACCTTGCCAACTATTGGTTATCATCATACATCATTATCTTGATCATATGCAATCTAGCTTAAATTTGATGTCTTTTATCAATTGGGGTCAAGAGCTCAAGAAACTGTATGTTATCTTGACGGTGAGAAGTGGCAATGAACTTTAACAATCTTCCTACTTAAAAAAATTTGCTCCTTACTATCAAGAATAACCAAATAGCCCTTGCACTTTTCTTTTCTACTAAATAATAGTTTTTATGTTCCAATTTCAGCCACAAAACTTTATTTAACCAAAATTAGAATTCTACAAGTTTTAGAAATAATAAATTGAAATAAATGATTTCTTAAAATTAAAATTCGGAAACGAGATGTTACATATACACATACATTTCATGTAGTTTATATTTATATACACATACATTCGTATATATTTATAAACTATAATTGATAGAATTAAAATAGACTCACATGTCATTTTCTATCAAACCACTTATAATGAGTTCTATTTTTATGTTTTTATTCATGTGTTGTACTTTTCGTATATGGACATTTATATGTGAAAAAAATAATCATTCAAGAAATGATTATTGTTATTTTTAGGTAACCAACTATTATTTGTGTTCATTTTTTGCCCTGATAACATCTTTATATTGTTTTTGTCCCTCAACAATTTATTTTCTTTCGTTTATGTGTTTTTTTATTAAAAGCCAATAAATCATTTGTTCACATTTTTAACACTTAGTCTTTTATAGAAATCATTCTTTGACAAACTGGATCTATATCTGAACATAAAATATAATCTTTTTTAACAAACAACTCGATCAATATACTCATGAATACTTCAAACCACTCTAATCACCGGTAACAGAATTTATTGTCAATCAGTGTACCTTTTAAAATCTAATAATCTAATGTAAAAGAAAGTTTTTAGTGATAAAAAGTTAAAAACCGTAAAAGTATAGCTTTTAGGAACAAAATGGATAAATTAATAATTAATTATCCAAAAGTGACGAAACCCTCAAAAATATTCACATAAACAGAAAAATGTTAAGGGTCAAAAATAGTAAAAAAAATAATTATGAAGGTTAAAATTAAACGAAAATGATAATTGGTTAACCAAAGGGAAATGATGATCCTTCAAGAAACTGTCAACTTAGAACATTCATAGTTGACTTACGATCACATGTACCTAGTGGCGTAGCCAGGATTTTTATATTGGGTGGGCCAAACTAATGGTAGATATTAATAGAAATTAAAATAAACTAATGTATAATAAACTAAGGGTTGTTATAATAAATTTGTTCATTTAGAAAATTTTAATTATATAACGTTCATATATTGTTTCAACAAACAAATTAATTGTATACGTAGACTCAACAGTTAATCAATATATAGTTGAATTAACTTTTTATTGAAAGACTAACTTACACAACCACCTATTCTTATACTACCATTAATTTCTCAATTAAAACTTGAACCCACAAAAACTAAAATACCGTCATATTAACTTTATAATTCAATTAAATTTAATGGTCACCAAGTAAAACATTAACATGAATGATATATAGAGTAAAAATAAAATATAAAACACTTTGTAAATTGCAGAGAAAAAAATAAATGATTCCTTCAAATATCATGTTTGATGTTTAAACTAGTTAGTGAAAAATAGACAAACATTGATCGATGATAAAGTATAAGTAAATATAAAACAAATTTTAATTAAAATTATTTGAATTAATATATATATATATATATATATATATATATATATATATATATATATATATATATATATATATATATATATAAAAGGAATGGTGAAATGAGGGTGGGCCATGGCCCCCCACATCCCAACATGGCTACGCCATTACATGTACCTTAGGGATGTAACCAAGTTGACTTAACTCACAAGCTATCAATTACTTACGATCGATGCAAAAATTTATTCGATATCAAGTTGATGTAAGTCGAGTTGAGCTCGAGCTACTCAAGCAGTTTGTCAAGTCTAGTTCAAGCATTAAACTATTCTATTACCCGACTCTTATGGCTCTTGAGCCTAATCCACTTTTTTTGACAGACATTTTTATATATAAATAACTCGATCAGTCTGCGGATTTATACATTATTAAGCATTTTTTTTAAATAAAATGTCGTGTCGGTTCAAGCTGGGGTGTACCAATACTTTTATCAACTTTAATTTAGGCTCCATGGAACTTGGGTTGAGTTTTGAGCTTGAGTTATAATTAGAGGTGTACAAAAAATCCGATTATCCGATTTCAATTCGAAATCAGTTTTTTTATAACCGGACCGGATTTTATTCGAATCGGTTTTTTAATCGGATAATTATCCGGTTATAAAAAACCAGATTAAAAACCAATTTTTTATACATTAATTTTATAATTTTAAACTTTTTATGTATTTATAATCAAACATAATATAAACATACTTGTTTGGAGTTTTATTATCTTAATTATAGTTATAAGTATAATTTATAAGTTGTAAATGTATAAATTATAATTTATAATTTATAAACTAATTTAAAAATCCCAATTTTATTAGAAATAAAAGTCCAAATGAAAGCTTTATCAAATAGATAATAAAAAAATGGTCAATCTCAAAGTGAAAGTCTAAAATTAAAAAAAAAAAACAGTAAAAAAAGGTCAGATTTTTTTTAACCGATCTTTTTATATCCGAAACCGGTTACATATGTTACATTTTATTGCGTCTAAAACCAGTTAAAATCCAATCCGTTTATTAAAAAACCGATGTTTTTTGGGAAAAAGAAACCGGATCGGATAAAATCCTGCTAACGTGCACCTCTAGTTTTAATGTCAAAGCTTAACTCGACCTGGTTCGATTCCACACCAAACCACACAACACTAGTTGAGCATTAGCATCCAGTTAATTACTCGAGCTCAAGCAATTCTCGAGTACACCCTGCATCGCTAGTGCGACTTGGATAACAGATCGTTAGACCTTATGACACAGTAAAGAAGATACAAACAAGCAACCATTAGAACAGATATTCTCCAACTGGTTATGAATTCGGATACGAGCAATTAGAAAACAAGATCGTTTAGTCGACAACAACAACACAAACAGTTATAAATCGAGTTTATAATTTCAACAACAATCTACCAGCAAAGAGAAAAGAGTACACACAAAATGGACAACCAAAGAAGTGCATTGCTATTTGCTTTCTTTTTCCCCAATTTCTCTTGGAACCCTAATGTTAAATTTTTTCTATTCACAGGCTAATTTGGTGTCAAAGCTGCTTAAACAGATTGCAAATGCTTGAAATGCAGATAGAGGATACCTATAATCCATAGTAAACATATCTTTCCCGACCTTCCCGAACTGCAATATCACTTTATCGTGTTCTGGGTGTGGATGCGGTTGCGGTTGTGGTTGCGGTTGTGGTTGCGGTGGCTGGGATGTTCCTGCCGCTGGCGGGGCTGCGATCAGCTGGAAATTCTTGACTGAAGCAATCGTCACTCGTCCCCTGAAATTCAGACACCAACATTGCAACTGTTCGTGCCACCTAGGCGACTTGTTTTTCAGGACCAAGGGCATTTTCGACTTTTCGCTATCCGGGACGTCAGTTGACGTAGCAGCGGCTCCCATGATTTCTGAAAACCTAGAGCTGCTGAATTCCGCAGAGTGGTCGAGAGACTTTGAGAAGGACATGCTACGGAACGAGTCTTCCAGGGAGCGTGGCGGGAGGAGAAGCTCCGGCTGACCTGGCACAGAGCCGCCTGGCTCAAGTGCTGAGGCAGGAATCGAGTGCATGACACAGTGCATCCTGCGTGGGCCACGTGTCCCGAGCACGTTAAGCTCGTATGTGATGTGGGCAATGTTGTAGCTACCACTTGGAACTTTTGGTGAGACTTTCTTGGAATAAAATCTTCGGCTTGATCGGCCTGGTGCTGGGATGTTGGCACCAGAATGTGGCGGCTGTGTGTCGTATATTATGAACTTTGTCCCGAGAAAATTTGATCTGAAACAACAGAAACAAGAGGCTTTAAAAAAATGAGACAATTCAATCTATCAAGAAAGAGAATCTTTTCACCATTATTTGGGTCCATCCCAATTTTCCTCGAATCAAACATCTAAGACCCGCGATCACGATAAATAAAATCAAAAGGGTGAACTTTATACCTGAGTTTTCCGATATAAGTGTTGCTTGATCTCGATATGTTTTCAGCATCCATGGAAATAACATACTCGGTACAAGTAGTTCTTCGAGTTCTTTTTGCAGACAGCAGGAACTTCCCATTTTCGACTAGTAAAGCAGCTGCAAAAACCCGACCCAATCCTTATAATCCGGAAGGTAATTTAGCAAAAACGAATTCAGTTTGATTTTAAAACTTATTGCCCATCAACATTTTCATATCACGGGTCATGTTCATAATCCGATTATGCATCCCGAACATGGAAACATGTTAACAATTTTCATAGGACGTAGAAGTATAAATGAATTGATCACCTGGACTAAGACACAGGAAAAGATGATACGTCAAGTTCGACTTATCCCTCTTGATGAAACATTGAATGGTTACATCACGTGGCCCGGGCTGAAAAATGAAAAACGTAAGTAATTATCGAACAACTTCATGTATCTCAAGATAAAAAAGAGGCGCAAATACCTGCTTTAATGACACTGGGAAAGTAAGCTTTCCACAAGATTCGGGAGTTCTAACGATTTCCTTACACATGCTCCTCCACGACCTACAAACCGCAGCACAGGCAACAACATGTTTTCTTGCAGGCCATGTGCTTTCACTCTCTTCTAACCTCTTAATTACATCAAAAAGAAGCTCCGGAGGGAGATTAGCCCACCGACTGTTTTGGATCACGAGAGACGGGTGATTATCGTTCAAATCATTAATTGAACCCTGTGATTTTCCTCTGTTATGAAGCCCTGAGAGCCTCACATCAAAACTACGCCTCGATAAACTCCCAAACCCATCTCTCACATCACGAACTATGCTACGAAACGACATTTTTATAAAGAAACTTTTAAACACAAACTCTCCCCTCAAACAATTTATGCGATGTCAAAATGGCTGCAACAAATTCAAAAGAAATTTGAGTCAGACAGGGGTAAAACGGGATAATGTAACGCGAATAATAACCGAAGAGATCTATGCAATTCTACTTGAATAAGAATCTACAAGGTGCTAAATAAGGGTGATCTTCACAATAAAGGCCTTGTAACAAAATGACTAAATTACCCTGCAACAATGCTAAAATAGCAGAACCTTGTAACAATATCAATGAAGGGTAGCCTAAGGGTACAACAAGACTACTTGGCTTCGATAAAAGGCGATGGAAGTCTATAAATACGGATGTCGACTTTCGTAACAATGTCTGTGTCTCAAACCAGGGGTCTCTGATACCACTTGATCTAAGGCTCAACACTTGTAAACCAAAATCAAGACCATCATTTGTAATTAAGACTTTATAAAAGGAAATTGTTGCAATGTTTGAACAAGGATCCAAGAGTAAATAAATACCGAAAACAAAAAATTAGCAAGATTCTATAATGATGAAATCACTATATAGCTTAAATTTCTCTGTATGAACAAAAATTTTGAAAAAAAATGAAAACTAGAGGATAATAATAGAGTTTCAATAATGTCTATCTTACTAAATTTTGACATATACAACCAGTTGAATATGAATAGAAATTAAAAAGTCAAATCTTTCCTATCAGCAATTTATGAAATCCAATTTCTTTTTTTTTATTTTTTCCTTTTTTCTGGTAGAAACCAGCATCAATTATCTTGGCAGTTTCTATACACCTACTCAGTCATATCTTCACTAGATTTCTCTTGTTTCCAAGTGAAAATACATCTTAAGAATATATTAAAACTTATCCAAATTACAAATCCAATAAAAATATTAGAGAAAAGAGGAACAACAAAAAATCAACCTCTTGATGACAGGTTAAATGTCCATCAAATCTTGAAGTTTAGGAGACCAAGAGCTGCAAGAAGATAAAAAGACCAGAAGCAATGTTAAAATTAAAGCAAAAAAGCAAAGTAAAACACGATACCCATCAAATCAAAGCTAAAATCTTTGACTTTTGGAAACAACAACTCCATAAATTTGTCAAACATCAAGAAAACTTTAGGGTTTTTGTTCCATTCTTGATGGGTTAGAGAAAACAACCCAAGTAGATTCAAGAAAACTTCAAACCCCAAATCAAAAATCCAATTAGGGCACAGAAATTACAGTATATAATGCAAGATAAATAGATCCATACCTGGTGAAAAAAGAAAGCCTATGAAACCCTTCATGAGGGTCACTCGTTACACCACCAGGTATGCGGGATTCGTACTACAAATCGGAAGAAAATTTTCACTCAGGACTTTCGTCGAACAGATGGAAGGCATGAAGCAGATCAGGAAGAAAAAGGAAAGTTGGGTCAGACCCAGAGGCAGATATACATTTCTCTCTCTAAAACCCACACATTCTCTCTCATTCGGACTCAAAATCAACATTAAATCCACCTCAACTAACAAGGGGGGAACAAGGAGGAAAAGTCTATGAATATTTTGTTTATTTTATTCAATTAAAAATAGGTGTGCATTTAATTTAAAATTGAATAATTGATGTATGCAGAGGGTGTGATGTATTTAATGAATTATTTTAATTAAAGGATAAATTTTTATGGCATAAAACATTAGAATATGAAGGATATGAGGGAATATTCATCTATTGGATTATGAATTTAGGGTTGAATTTAACTTTAATATATCAGGTTTATTAATATTTTGAAGTTTGGTTATACAATTTAGTGGATTAGATCTAGATTTAAATCTTGCATACACAAAATGGGTTATTGGTTGAAGACTTGAAGCTTTGGATTATTCAAATATATTCTTACTTTCTTAGGCCTTCATAATCATAAATTTGAAAATTTTCATACATGTTGTTATAAAACTACATAATTACGCATATATCTTTATAAATTTTCTTTTTACATATATATCCTTCTAAACTTTTAAAACTCTCGTATATGTCCAAATATCCAATCTATTATTATCAAATCATTTAAAATTCAAAACATTTTCTTTTTAATTCTTACATTAATTAAATATATATCAATTTGTAATAAAATAATCGGTTTCAAAACTAAACGTATTCTTAGTTAAACCTTCATAAAAAAATATAAATAGAATGAATTCAAGCACTTCATTTGTTCTATTTAGATGATTTTTCTTCTTCGGCTAGTATTAATAAAAATTTTCTTTAACTATCAGATAATATTTTATATAAAATTGGATTAATATTTAATGTGATTTATTATTTGTATATATGTAAAAAAATTAATGACGATAAGTTGTTGTCAAGCATGTAATTGTAGTCATACAATGTGCGTAGCATTAGATGCACATGCTAAAGACCAATCGTTTTTTCGGCTTTAGAAAATCGTTGAGTTTTTTTGTTTGGGTTTAAGAGATATATTTTGGCGATTTAATTGATGAGAGGATTAAAAAAAAAGTTTTGAATTTTTAAACGATTTAATAATAATAAGTAGATATTTGGACATATAAGAGAGTTTTAAAATTTAGAATGATATATGCATAATATGAAAATTTACAAGGATATATGCGTAATTATGAAGTTTTGTAAGAACTTGACATTTGTATAGCATTTGTCGTTTATTAAATTTAAATTATGGGTGCGTTTGGTACAGAGAATGGAAATGCAGAGAAATGACAACAGAGAATGAAATTGCTGAGAAAGAGAATTGGTCCGGAGAAAGAGAATTGATTCACCTGTTTGGTAGAACAGAGAATTCAGCAAAGAATTGTAACAGGGAATCATTTCTCTTGTTTGGTACAACAGAGAATTCAGTAAAGAATTCTATAATAAATTTTATTATTCTCAATTAGAATTTTTTTCATAACAATTCATTATTCAAACCCAAGAAAATACTAATAAGTATACATTTTTTTGATAAAAAAAATACCAACATAATTTAACCCAAAAAGTATTAAATAGAATACTAAATTTTGATTTAACAAAAACAAAGTCATTCAAATTGTGAAACAATGAAACATAAATAGTAATCGAACCAAATCAAATATCCAGATGGAATCGAACCACCATCCTCCCATACGGGCGCTCTTTCCAATCGAGCTAATGGATCTATATGTATATCATCAACAATAGCAAAAACTTCTATATTTGATATTGTAAATTGAACCTAAAAAAAGAAGGGGAAAGAAGAACAAGGCATATGTTACCGCAGATGCGTGCATGTATAGACTATGCAAATAGAAATAGAAAATTCCAAAATTCTGGTAACTTGATACTCAAGCCATTGTCTAACACACGGTAAAATTTGAAGTCTTGGAGGCCTAATAAAACAAGGGGCCCTGTTCCATATATTTAGGTTATATACATATATAATTTGCAAGTCGTTGAGATTTGGATGAAGAATGATGATATATTTAGGTTATAATGTTATATACATATATATTATAACCTTGATGTGTTTTCCCTAATGTATCCTTCTATTAATGTAGCTAAAGACAGTAACATAGCCAAGAACAAAGCTGGTACAAAATACATGAGGGACCAAGGTAGCAACTTACACAAAATTTAATAGATGAATAATGCAATGCACTCGTGTTTAAATATATCTTGCTCTTAATTGCCATTGATGAGAGACGTGGTAGTAATTAAGATGTAAAACGGGTATTCCCAACTCCACCATGGTTGCAAGTAAACAAAAATTTTCCAGCTAAATAGGATTCAAGAACCTCGGGGTAATCTCTTTTGGTATCGAGACAAACACCTTATTATGCCTCAAGTGTCTTAACAAAACAAAAATCAATCTTGGTTTATTCACTCTTTCAACATGAGGGAAGATAAAACCATTTGAAACCATAACTAGAATCGGAGAAAGATAAAACCATTTGACCACACACCACCATGCACAAACTTATGGCTTTCATTGCATTAACAAAAGGCTTATGATTGAATTTTCGTACGGTTTTTGAACCTTCTAATAACCAAAATCTACTAACATTAACAAACTAACAGGCACCCAATACGTAAATCTATAATGTAATCAAATCCCAAAGATCAAAATACAAGATTTTGGCAATGACACCAAGAAAATGAGAAACTGACCAAAACACAAAGTTCCATCAAGTGTCACCAACTTTGAAAACATTAAGAAAATAGGGAAAAAAATTATATAACAAGAACAGAACTTAACATTATATAAAAAGAACTAGAACAATTTTTAAATCTGAAATATATTTAAAATAAAAATCTGAAATAGAAATTAACTTCAAATCTGAAATAGATTCAAGAGTAAATTACAGAAATGGTCCCTGTGGTTTACATAAAACTTTGGATACAGTCCCTGTAGTTTCAATTTTGCATAAACGGTCCTTATCTTCACTGTTTACTTGCAAAATTGGTCTCTCTGCAGTTAACTTTAACCATGAAATGGTTAAATCTTTTATAATGACCATTTTACCCTTTTCTTTAATAACATTTTGGTCCTTCAAGTTTGTTGTTCATTTTAGTTTTGGTCCCTCAAGTAAATTTTTTTATTTAACTCTATTTTACTAATTATTATTATTATTATTATTACTATTATTATTATTGTAACGATTATTATTATTATTATTATTATTATTATTATTATTATTATTATTATTATTATTATTATTATTATTATTGATTTAACTTTTTACATATTAATTTATTTGTTTATTAAGTTTTTTTATTTTAATTCACTTTTTAATCTAAATTATAAATTATTTATATCTTTTATTATAAACAATTGTATCAAAAATAGAATCCATTTATTTTATATTTTTTTCAAATGAAAAAAATACAAACATTTTATATTATAGTATTCCAAACCAAAAAATTTTGAACCTTAAATTTTTATTAGTTTTTTCAAACAAAAAAATGTTACAAACCAAAATTTTGAACCTTAAACTTTCATTTTCTAAACGTAAAAAATATGAAAACCAAACCGTTTTTTTATTTTTATTTTTGCACTAAAACCCATTCTAATTTTTTGTTTTGAGAAACGAAAAGAAATACAAACCATTCTGTTGTTACTTTTTGCAAACGAAGAAAACTACGAATAATTCTAATTTCCAGTTTTTCCAAACAAAAAAATTCATTTTTATTTGTCTAGTTTTTTGAATGAAACCATTCCCTTTTATTTTTTTCTCCGAACGGAAAAACTACCAACTATTATGTTTTTAAAGTTTTTCCTAAATACAAAATAGCGTGTAGTCTTTTTGTTCGGAAAAACTAATAAAACGGAATGGTTTGTATTTTTTATGATGGGAAAGAATTTAAAACGTAGTGGCTAGAATAATCTAAAAATAAAAAAATACAAACCATTCCATTATTTAGTTTTTTTAATGAAAAACAACAAACCCTTTTATTATTTAGTTTTTCCGAACAAAAAACTTCGAACCATTAATTTTTATTAATCTTTAGTTTTAACATTTTCATATCGTAAAAAATACAAATCATTCCATTTTATTAGTTTTTCCGAACAAAAAGACAACACGCTATTTCGTATTTAGGATAAACTTTAAAAACATAATAGTTGGTAGTTTTTCCGTTCGGAGAAAAAATAAAAGGAAATGGTTTCATTCAAAAAACTAGAAAAATAGAATGATTTTTTTTGTTTGGAAAAACTGGAAATTAGAATTATTCGTAGTTTTTTTCGTTTGCAAAAAGTAACAACAGAATGGTTTGTATTTCTTTTCGTTTCTCAAAACAAAAAATTAGAATGGGTTTTAGTGTAAAAATAAAAATAAAAAAACGGTTTCTTTTTCATATTTTTAAGTTTAGAAAATGAAAGTTTAAGGTTCAAAATTTTGGTTTGTACATTTTTTTTGTTTGAAAAAACTAATAAAAGTTTAAGGTTCAAAATTTTTTGGTTTGGAAAAGTATAATCTAAAATGTTTGTAAGTTTTTCATTCGGAAAAAATATAAAATAAACGGATTCTATTTTGATACAATTGTTTATAATAAAGAAATAAATAATTTATAATTTAGATTAAAAATGAATTAAAATAAAAAAACTTAATAAACGAATAAATTAATGTGTAAAAAGTTAAAATTAATAATAATAATAATAATAATAATAATAATAATAATAATAATAATAATAATAATAATAATAATCGTTACAATAATAATAATAATAATAATAATAATAATAATTAGTAAAATAGAGTTAAATAAAAAAATTTACTTGAGGGACCAAAACTAAAATGAACAACAAACTTGAAGGACCAAAATGTTATTAAAGAAAAGGGTAAAATGGTCATTATAAAAGATTTAACCATTTCATGGTTAAAGTTAACTGCAGAGGGACCAATTTTGCAAGTAAACAGTGAAGATAAGGACCGTTTATGCAAAATTGAAACTACAGGGACTGTATCCAAAGTTTTATGTAAACCACAGGGACCATTTCTGTAATTTACTCTAGATTCAATTTATGTTACAAATCTGAAATATAGAGAAAAATATATACCTTGTTACAGATCTGACCGGAGAAGTAGCAACCGCCGCGAATCCGCCGCCCTAAGGTTATGCCGCCGCTAGGGTTTTGCCGCGAGGGAAGGGAGACGGCGTGAAAGGGGAAGCGTGAAGGGGGAAGTGTGAAGGGGTAGTTCAGTTCGACGAGGGAAGGGAGACGGCGCCGCTAGGGTTTTGCCGCGAGGGAAGGGAGGCGACTACGACAGTGAACGACGGCGAGGGAGGGAGTCGACGGCGACGGCGAGGGAGGGAAAGAGGTCGCCGGCGGAGGGAAGGAGGAGTGACAGTGAACGACGACTAGGATTTTTGGAGAGAACCACCAAAAAATGTTTTTTGCAAATGACGGGTTTCAAGAGGGTTTGGGGGTGGCTGATGGAAGGAGCAATTCTCCTTGTTTTTTTAGTGAGAAATGAGAATTCCAATTCTCACCATTGCTTTGCCTCCTAGAGAGAAATAAAAGTAAAGAATGAGAATTGTTTTATTTCTCATTTCTCATTTCTCAGGGCTAAACAAACAAGGGAAATGGTTTCATTTCCATTTCTTTGGCCCCAATTCTCTGTACCAAACATACCCTATATGTAGTTAATTTTAGACCTAATATATTAATTTGATTAATAATTAAATAGCTTTTATATATATGAATCAATGCATGAAATTCTCCTAATCAAGTTTATATTTAAATGATAAATATAAACTATTATTGCATTAAATTGTTTGAGTTTAGGAGATATACTTGAAGGATGCTAATCTAGTATTGAAATTAAGCTTTTTGTTTATTAATGCATTAATTTACTATTATCGTAGTAATTTGAAGTTATTTATAAAACTTATGAGTCTCTTAACATAATTTGAAAATTATGACTCATGTGTTGTAGGTTTTATTTTTAATCAACATGTTCTTTCATTTATGTTATATGTTAGGTAGGGTCAAAAAGGTTGATGTATCGGTGACCTTATCGGTCCACGCCAGACTGTCCCAAGTCCATCACGTGAGAGGTAATTAATCGAGCTGACCTAGCTATAAGGCAACACCGGGGAGTCCAATAGCTTCAAGGGAGCAACTTTGTCACTCTTCCACCTCGAACCCCTGACCTTTGTTATGTATGGTAAATTTTACCAGTTTCTTTTTCAACTAGGCTACATGCACGGAGGCATTTATCTTTGTTTAATGTTCGACTAAAGTTAAATAAACGAACATGAACATACTCTCGTTCGTGTTCGTGTGTAACTGTTCCAATTACAAACAATATCAGTTTTAATTTGTTTGTAAATAGCTTATATTTAAGTAAGTATGAAAAATATCATTACTAATAGTTATATTTAAGTATGAAAAGTATTATATTTATCATACACCCAAAGTATTAACTATATATAAAATATATGTGTACAATAACTTCAAATATGAACTATTTAGTAATGTTTACTCTTTAATATATAGTATATAATTTAGTAAAATATTAGTAATTTGTTGAATTGAATTTAAAAAGCAACATTTTAATAAAAAAAACATAATAAATAATATTGCCAATTCTTTGAAACAATACCATAATAATATAAAATATTTATTTTATTAATGTTTACTTTTTAAAATATATTTAAAATAATTTGTTTAGCATTATCCATTGATGAAATGTGGGATCAATCATATCATAGAAAAAATCAATCACATCTCATGAGAAATAGATATTGAAAATTCTCATGGATTTCATCTTCACATGTCTTTTAACTCATCTTTAGTTGGTTTCTATGTAAGTTTTAACATCTCACCATGTTTGGTTGATTTCTAAAGTTTTTAATTAGTTTCAACTTTGATTGATATCTAAATGTGTTCAAGATATGTCTTTCAACCTATAATATGTTTTTTATGATTTTTTACTTCTCTTTTACTTCAATCAATTTGTACATCAGTGAAATCAATATCCCATGTTTCAACGGGGACATTAATATACTTCTTTGCTCTATCGGATTCTCCACTATACATGATTCAATTGAACAATTGAATTATATGTGTGTATGTATGTATACACACACGCACACATATATTTAGGTTTAAAAGAGGACCACTTGGAATCAAGTGCATCCGAAGGTAGTCAGGTATCACCCTTAAAAAAGTTTTAGTTTTTTCGTAATCATGTTTAAATTAACTTATACACACGATATATGAATTTCACATACATTCACATTTTTTATGTCCTTAAAATTGATGTGATTGTTCATTTATATTTTTGTGAATGGTCAACCTAGTGAATGATCATTTACACAATGCATGTGATTTTTTTTACTATTCACAAAACTTATTTTACGTATCTTAATGTATAAATATATGATCATTTTGACGAAAACTATTATAGTGCTGGTTTATACATGTCTATGTAAAAAAAAATATGTGAATGATCATTCACATTGGGATACGATGGAATAAACATGTTCATTATGATAAAATATTAAATTTCATGTAAAATTAAAATACATACATGCTTAAATGTGTATTATTATTGACTAATTCACATAATTTATATATTACCCATGATAAAATGTTTAGTGTCATACAAAAGTGAAATATGCACATGTTCATGCATATTGCACCTTTAAACATGTGCATATTGTTATTTTGCATTAAATATAACATTTTATCATAGTAAACATGTAAATGATATGAACATATCAATGATAATATACATTCAAACTTGTGTATATTATAGTTTTGCATGAAAATTAACATTTTATGGTAATGAACATATTCATATAATATGATACTATGGAATCCCAGGCTAATATGACAAAGTTATTAGGATCGCGATCTTTATCGTATGATTCTAGGATCCTACCTTTCAAAATCAATCAGGATCGATGTAATATCGTAAATGACAATAGGATCAGAAGTAAGATCATAAAGATCATTGTTAGTATCGTAAGATCGATCACTGATCCGATATCACATTTTGGTCGATTTCTCCCAAAATCCCTTACGATCGTTTATAGGATCATGAGATCACTGTTAGAATCATAAGATCTGTCACAAATATATGATATCTCTCAATTAGTAGTTTATTTTTTTTTTCATTAAAGTGTTATATAACTAGTTTATGATATAAAATATAATTTATAGTACCTAGAGGGAAAAAAATGATGATCTTTTAGCAGGATCTTAGGATCTCGTTCTCGATCCTATGATCCAATCTTGCGAAGACAAAACAGTTTTACGTAAACCCCGAGCTTAACAGCCTTGTAATAGAGTACTCCACTGATTTTGAGAGAGAGAGAGAGAGAGAGAGACTGACTGTGTGTGTGTGTGTCTACACACACAGGTTTAAAAATATCACTCAAACAGTCAAACTCGAGTGCACTTGAAGGTACCGACCTTAAAAAGCTTTTTTTAACTTTTTTTCACAATCATATTTAAGTTAACATTATACACATGATATTTAAATTTCAGATACATTCACTAATTATACATCCTTCAAAATTTTGTGATTTATCATTCACATGATTTTTTTTCCAACCATTTACAAGGTTTATTTTTCGAATCTTCATATATAAATGTATGACTCTTTTGATAAAAATTCTTTAATCTTGGTTTATACATGTTTATGTAAAAAATCTATAATGATCATTCACGAGGGGTGCGTTCAGTACTCTCGATTCTTTTAAAATATTATGTTGAACCTGATACTATATATATAAAACTTTTGGTTTTTAAAAAGACTACTAATAGAAAGTTGTAGCTAGAGATGTACATCACTAATTTGTATGGATGATTAATTTCCAAGTGTCAGCTAGATTAATACAATTGAAAACCGAGCCATGTAATATTTCTTTAATTTGGTTAAAAACAACAAATTTTCACTTCTCAACAAAAAATAAAGTTTAATCCTAAAAAGAATATTAAATTTTATAAAATAGGACAACCCAACCTATAATTAATCAAACAAACAAAATTTAAGTATGAAAAGTAAAACTCGATATGATGTTTTTAAATACTAGCCAGCAAGTATAATTGATTGATGCGAATGTTTTTTTGTTGGATAAACTACCCTTCATATGAAATAAAAGTATATATAAAAAATCTTGATCGGGTTATTATGTCACAAATCAACGTATAGGATCTCTGTTGGTACATCCAATGTCTCTACGCTTTGGCTAACTACATCATGAGATGTATAAAGTAAACAAAGCAAGTTTATGGAGACTATACGTATAAGAGATGAGTATAGTAAACACATTAACAAGATTCTGTACAAAAGGATTGATACAATCATAACACATCCGAATGTTCAATATAATGCTCAAGTTTGTCGGGTTTTTACGCCCAGACATCTTACTAGGGGAGACTTAAACAAGTCTGATTAGTGAGACTACAAAAAGTAGTGACTAATGATACGTGCCCATAATTAAGTTCGGTATTAACAAACTATCCACTAAGAAATTAGTTAAGTTCTCATAAAAAGTGTATTTGTAACTCACCAAGAGCTATGCACTTAATGACTACTAATTATGGCCTTACAATCTCTATTTGTACGATACTTAACCTTGGATAATATAAAACACAATAATATCATTACAATAGCTCAAGTAAAACACTCATAAAATCTGCTCACTGATCAGTCATGGACCATGTTGCGGTTTTGACCTCCCATTGTAGGCAAACCTATGTAGGCACAACTATTAGTCACTGACAATCTTATCGTAGACAAACTCTTCACGATCCCTTAAGCATGACCACTTCCACAACCATGATCACCAACTACGACTCCTAGACCAACTTATTGGTCATCACGACCATGACTCTAGGGTCGCAGTTGTTATCCCTGGCAGACTAGATTGGTTTTAAGGTCTATTCTTAATCATGGAGTCAATTCTTTAACTCAAGTTACTAGCTTATAACTTGATGCTTCCATGCACAAGAAAATCAATACCACAACTTTACACAATTAATTGTCAATTACAAAATGAAGTCACTCAATAATTTATGAAGACGAAGACGGTGATAACAATGGTGTTGATGGAGAAGATGAAATCCAACATTGGCTTCTTATTTTAGGTCTCTAATATGTTTTGAATCTCTCTCTGTCTCTCTCTCTCAAGCATTCTGTAGTTCACAGGCAAAAAACACACACACATGGTGTCTAAGGTGAGAAGTAATGAAGCAACTCAAGTTAATGTATGTTTCCTCTTGTAAGTTGTAACGACTTATCCATCGGGTTTAATACCTAAATTATCAACATTGCTCATTTAGTCACCAAATTAATTATTTAGCTTTTCAACATATTCAAGCTCATAACTATAGTCTCTAGACTTTTTTTTGAACAGCTAATGTTAGTGGTTAATGGTTGGCACCTTTTTTTTATTAGAGACCTTGAGGGTGAGGACTAAACCCCACACATCCACCTAAGGAGAAACACCATTGGCAAAGCTCGAACTCGAGACCTCAGCCAATGGAAAACTCTCCCACCTTTGGTGGTGGCCACTTGATCTATGTCAAGTGGTTAATTTAGAGTCAATCAGGCTGATAATGTAACCAATTGCGGTTTTAACACCTAAAAACAGTTATATTATTCGACAGGACTAATTTACCCAATTAATATGTATCAACTAATACTAGTGCCATATAATGACCAATGAAATAATTTCACGTACATGTTGGTAGCTTTGGGTTGTCAAACCATATATACTAAAATGAATTGCTATGAAAAAGTTAATTAATTACAACCACCAAAAAAGTATAATAATCAAAATGAACCAACTCATTAAGTATTTTGATTTTTTAATACTATGTAATTAGAATTTTATTATTTATTCAGTTTGTAATAAAAAGTAATTCATTAACCTCATTTTACATGACAATTTTGGTATCCATATAAAACCTAAAATTTCTGAAACACATGGTCAGTTGAAAATAGTCATAGTAAATAGTTAAAAGCGGGAATTTATTCACAGTCAAGTAAAATGACCATGTAAAAAAGTCATGTTGAATATATAACTAGATTAAATACTCATGTACTACATGGGTTGGTTTATAAAAAAAATAAATGTTAATTAAGATATATAAATTAATTTTAAAATATTAAAGTTTATTAGAATTTAGACAATTATTTATTAGATTACATTAAGTGAGAACATATTTGATTTGATTTGAATTGATTTCAAATTGAAATAGATAGCAGTGAATGACATGTGACGAAAAAATCTACTGACATATAACAAACTAAATAAGAGGGTAACATGTGGTAAAATATTTACTTTTTTTTTATTAAAAGTAATTTATAACTCACGTATTACGTGGATATTTTTAATTAAATTTATTTATATAAAATGTATATGAGTAAAAATAAAAACATACAAAAATAATAATTGTGTTTATTTTTTATTATTTACAGATTAAAAAATAAAGTATATTTATCTTTTCTAAAAATATTAAATGGTATTTATCTTTTATTTTTTATAAGTTGTAATTATCTTTTTTGTGAACGTAGAGGTGACACGTGACATTTGATTATCTCCTTTATTATACATAAAATAATAATAATAATTTTCACAACTAATTCAAATTATTACATTTGAATCTAATCATGATTATTATGGATAATAATGATAGATATTTATTTTAGGTAAACATTAATTTTAAATGTTACAAAATCTAATTTATTACTAATTAATTAATGAAAAAAAATAAAGTCAAAATTTAATGCAATTATTATAAAGTCAAAAAAATAAAGTCAAAATTTAATGCAATTATTGTAGAAGTGACATGTGACATGAATTGTTTTGTTTTAATATAATATATAGGTTAATTAACCCATGTATTACATGGATTGATTTAGAAAATACATATTTTTTTATATTTAAATAAATTATTATAAAATTTATATATAATTAAAATAAAAAAATTGAAAGCTAGTTAAATTAAAGATAAAAAAAATACTTAGTTGTTTGATATTAATTAAAAAAATATTATTATATTGTATTATTAAAAAGAGATAATATGTGTTTGCAAAAAAAATGTTTCTTTTAATTTTTATTAACATCAAATATGAAATATCAATGTAAGAAACAAAAAACTTCAATTATGTGAATGTGTATATATTTTGAAAATGATAAAATATAAAAATGGAATATCTGAAAATCAACAATCAAAATTTATCATATTCACAACTGAAGTTTTATCAATTAAATTTTAAATCTTGTTAGCAAAATAATTAACAAAAATTTTTAACTTTATTTACTACACTTCTACATTTAAATTCAAATTTTTACATTTGAATTTAACTATGATCATTAAGGATAATAATGACACATATTTATTTTAGGTAAATATTAATTCATTAATGAAAAAATTAAAATCAAAATTTAATGTAATGTAATTAAGGTAATGTAGTAAATTTGGAAATGAATTAAAAAAATGGCATATGTATAATTATTGATTTTAATTAATGGTATAAGAGACATTTCATAAATAATTATGAGTTGTCATTAATCTGGACCATTGATTTTTTTCCATCCAATGGTCCAGAAACGCCAAGTGGTTTTGTTATTATATATAGTACTAGTTTATAACCCACGTATTACGTGGATATTTTTAATTAAATTTATTTACATAAAATGTATATGAGTAAAAATAAAAACATACAAAAATAATAATTTTGTTTATTTTTTATTATTTACAGATTAAAAATAGAGTATATTTATCTTTTTTTAAAATATTAAATTGTATTTATCTTTTATTTTTTTATAAGTTGTAATTTTCTTTTTGGTGAACGTAGAGGTGACACGTGACTAGGGGTGAGCGACGGGTACAATTTCCCGAACCCGAACCGGTACCGAACCAATACCGGTACCGACCGGTACCGAATTAATATATTCGGTTCGGTATTCGGTTTTAAAATTAGCTAAAATTCGGTATTCGGTACTTTCGGTTCGGTATTCGGTTCTTAAATTAGCTAAAATTCGGTATTCGGAACCGAACCGGCACCATATAAAATTATACGGTTCGGTATTCGGTTCTTCCAAAACTAATAATTCGGTTTCGATATTTTCGGGATCGGTACCGGTTCGGTTCGGTACGGTACCGAGCTCACCCCTACACGTGACATTTGATGTTTTCCTTTATTATACATAATAATAATAATAATTTCCAAACTAATTCAAACTTTTACATTTGGATCTAATTATGATTATATGAATAATACTGATAGATATTTATTTTAGGTAAACATTAATTTTAAATGTTACAAAATCTAATTTATTACTAATTAATTAATGAAAAATAAATAAAGTCAAGATTTAATGCAATTAAGTTAATGTGTTAAATTTGAAAAAAGAGGTGGAAAGATAAAATTTTCTTGTATTGTAGAAGTGACATATGACATGAATTGTTTTGTTTTATTATAATATATGGGTTAATCAACCCATGTATTACATGGGTTGATTTAGGAAATACATAATTATAAAATTTATATATAATTAAACTAAAAATATTGAAAGCTAGTTAAATTAAAGATAAAAAAATACTTAGTTGTTTGATATTAAATATTATTATATTGTATTATTAAAAACAGATAATATGTGTTTGCAAAAAATGTTTCTTTTAATTTTATTAACTTCAAATATGAAATATCAATGTAAGAAAAAAAAAACTTCAATTATGTGAATGTGTATATATTTTGAAAATGATAAAATATAAAAAATGGTATATCTGAAAATCAACAATCAAAATTTATCATATTCACAATTAAATTTTAAATATTGTTAGCAAAATAATTAACAAAATTTTTTAACTTTATTTACTACATTTCTACATTTAAATTCAAATTTTTACAATTGAATTTAACTATGATCAATCATTAAGGATAACAATCACACATATTTATTTTAGGTAAATACTAATTTAATATTAATTCATTAATGAAAAAATTAAAATCAAAATTTAATGTAATTAAGTTAAGGTAGTAAATTTGGAAAATGAATTATACAAATGACATAGGTATAATTCTTGATTTTAATTAAGGGTATAAGAGACATTTCATAAATAGTTATGAGTTGTCATTAATTTGGACCATTAATTTCTTTCCATCCAATGGTCCAGAAACTCCAAGTAGTTTTCTTATTTTATATAGTATAGATAGATAGACAGAGACATGTGATTTCTCATAGCTTTTATATATTGTCATATTAGATCCCTTCTCAACAACAACAACAACAACAACAACAACAACAACATCCATTTCTCAGTTATGGATTCTTAGGGGGCGTTTAGTTCACAGAATCTGATAGAATTTGATGGAATTGGAATAAAGATTTCATTCCGATGTGCGGTTTGGCAGTAAAAAGGAACGGAATGAAGATTCCTTTCTTTAAAAAAACACAACTTTTGAAGGAATCTATTTTCGTTGGGTTAATACCACGGAATTTAAATTCCATTCCAAAGATTTTAAAAGTTCTAAAGCCAAACCCTAGACTTCATCTTCACCAGCCTCTATTTCTATTCCGACAGATTCCATTCCTTCTAATTTTTTCATTCATTGACAGATTCCATTCCAGGAATATACATTCTGCGAACCAAACGCCGTCTTAGTATGCGTTTGGTAAGAACAAATAAAAAACAAAACCGTTTTGATTTTCA
This sequence comes from Centrapalus pauciflorus, assembly GCA_020465985.1. Taxonomy (NCBI): domain Eukaryota; kingdom Viridiplantae; phylum Streptophyta; class Magnoliopsida; order Asterales; family Asteraceae; genus Centrapalus; species Centrapalus pauciflorus. The sequence goes on along the minus strand of JAANYP010006598.1, from coordinate 54,315 downwards.
AGCTTTTTTTTATTTATCATAGTATGATATCATTCATTCTTTAAAAAAATATGAAAAATTAATGTTTAATATAAATATCTTTTCATTGGTTTTCTCATCAAATTGGAGAAAAACAAAACCATAGAAAGAGAATTTGAGATTTTATTATATTCTCTTCATTTTACATGAATTATTATCATTTGTCAATAAAGTTGAAAACCAAAACAATTTTAATCTTTCATTTTTCCGTGCCTAACGCGCCATTAAGGGGAGGTTATTTCAGTTAAATTATGATGTTATGATATTTTGTCGAAGGTTTCTCTCACCTACAATTTGAAAATAAACCCTAAGATAACATTGCACTTAACTTTTGGATAGTAGAAAGATTACTTCTAAACGGTTCAATTGAGAAAACCGTCAAAAGGGACCAACCACGTTTGTTGATTTGTGGTTTCATAAGTTTTAGGTATTAAATTAAACTAATTTTGAGCTAAATAAAATGGACCAAACTAAACAACCTTACTATTAAAAAATGGGTTATAAACTTTAATTTAAATTCTAAATGTGTGTCCTGGAAAATTCATAAAATATGTATTTATATATATAAAATAAACATTCTTTTAAAATAAAATCAAAGTTTAAGATGGGTTCTTGGATACATATGATATCGCCTTTGGTTTAAATAAAGAGAGGAATCGATTCGGATTTCAGTCTACATCACGAAGGTTTTAGTCTTTTATGTTTATTATTATACTAGTCTATTGATCCATGTATTACATGGTTTTGTTTTACAAACAATTAATCTTTTAAATATATAATTTAAATGAGTCGATATTTAATATTAGTAATGTATTGATATTAATTTAATGTATAAAAATGATAAAAATAATGTAAAGTATAAAACTGAAAGTTATAATGGAAGGACAAACAAAATTAATTTTTTAGAAAATGATAAGTGTATTCATATTTTCTTTTATAACTTTTTTCTTATTGTTATATTATTATCATCCCATTCGAACTAACAAAGGTTTTTCAAATGATAATTATTTGTTATTAATTTTATAAAGTAGGTAAATATTCGTGAACGGTTACATAATTTAAATAAATTTTCTTAAATGATCATAAATTAAAAGTAGTTCACTTTCACTTTTAATACCTACTTATTAAAAACCCAATATTATGTAACCAAAAGTAGATTCAATAAAAACAGAAATTTTACAAATAATATATATATATATATATATATATATATATATATATATATATATATATATATATATATATATATATATATATATATGTTTATAATATTATAATTAAAATTAATTAATATTTAAAATGTAACAATGTTTGAAACTTTATCATACGATAAAAACTTAATAAAACAATTTATAATATTTGTGATGTTAAACTTAAAACAATATTTTTATATTTTAATTTAAATATTAGATTATTAAGTGCTATTTGTACCAATTCACAATTTTATTCATATTTTTAAGAATTGATAAAAAAAATATTGGAAATGGTGTTATAATTACTGCTAATAAGTAATAATAATAGAAAATTTTAAGGATAAAAGTAGATTTTTGAATTTATAGATTAGTTAAGATTTAAAAAGCTAATAATATTATGTAGAATATTTATGAATGAAAACATATAAATCATAAGAAAGAAAATATGTATTTAATTTTTTAACATTTTATAATTAATATGATTTCATTAAATAAATTTATGTTATATTAATATATAAATATTTGTTCTAAAATATTAATTATACAAAATCACTTACCTTTTTCTAACAAGTCCATTTATTTATCATTTTAATTGTAATTAAAGGTGTGAAGCATAAAGGGGCTATGGTGGCATGATTAGTCATTTGACTTCAAAATCAAGGTGGGAATGAAATAATGATGGATTACACCAAGCATGCTTCTTCTTTTTTGTTGCCCACATCATAATTTTTTTTCTATTACTTTTATGAATTAATCATATTTGCATTTCTCTTCTAGTTTATTTCATTTGTAACTTTACTTATCAATTAGTTATATGTAATTCCAAATTTCTATTATAGGTTATTCCACATTTATAGTTTCTTATGTTTTTTTTTTTTTAAGTTTAGGAAATTTCCTTTTCTTGTTTAAAGTATCTTATTTTTCTTGTTCTCAAGATAACTTATAACAAATTAATAATTAGAAATATAAACTATGAATGTGGGTTATCCAAATTCATGTATTTCATAATATCTTGGAACAAGTTCGTTTTAATTTTGTGGTCAAATTATACTTCTTTTTTATGTTAATTTTTTTTTATTTCTTTTGTGTTTATTTTCTTATTTTGGATTATTTCTTTTATTTTCTTTATACTCAAAAATACTACTTTTTGATGCAATTATTATTCATATTGTTTTTATATTATGTTTACTTATTGTACTTTTTGATGCATTTAAAATTCTAGAGATCCAATCCAAAACACTTACGAGCCCAAGTACGATGACAAGATTTAGTAATGGGCCTCCGTATATCATGACAATATTTGAAAAAAGTTTTGCTACAAAATCAAAAAAGAAAAGATGCGACTAGCCGACTAGGTGCCCAGATCATTTGTAAAATCCACGCAAACATGGATAATATGGTTCGAAAGAGTTTCATTCATCATGCAGCGCACCGGAATGCATAATTTTAATATAACTTTGTAAATTTTTTCAGGAACATGTTTTAATTAACATTATAAAGATGATATATAAATTTCACATACATTCGCATCTCTTGGCTTCCTAAAAATAATTTTAACGTACACTCACATAAATTTGCATGTATGTGAACGTACATTTATATGATGCGTGATTTCATACACTTAGAACGTGTGAATGCACATGAAATTTATATATCATATTTGTAATGTTAGCTAAAACATGCTTAAGGAAAAAAAGTTTTAAAAAATTTATTAAGAGTGATATATTCTGGCGCGCTACATAATAAGTGATATTTACTTGAACCTATATGTGTGTTTATGTTATCGACAGAAAAGAAAGAATTCTTTTAATGTGGCATATATTTATATCACTAGTTTATTAACCCACGTATGTCGTGTATAATTTTTTAATAAATAATTGATTATATAAAATGTATGTAAACGTAAATTAAACATATAATTATTAATCATTGTAAAAAAATACAAAAATAGTATTGTTATTTACCACAACAATTATTTATCTATCTATAAATATATGTGAATAGGAGTTACTTTTTTAACACACTTTTTAATTTTTTTTATTTCAAAATTTATATAATTAGTAAACATTAGTAGAGCACAATTGCACAACCCTTTCAAACTAAATCCATAACATATAAATGCTTTTGGATAAATAAAAGGGTTAATATTGAAAAACATCAATCAACTTTTTATTTTCTCAATTAAGTCTCTATTGTTATTTTCCAATTATTTAAGTCCCTGATTATGTTTGTCTTATTTAAAAGTATATATTTTTGACCGTCTATCGGATTAGCCGGTAAAACACAACTAATAAAATAAAAGATTTAGGGATTTAATTGCTAAAATATGGAAAGATGATGACTTTTTTCCAACATTAATCAAGTAAAAAAAAAAAAACAAGGTTACTTGTTTGGTAACCGGTCAAACATACAATTTTAAACAAGACAAAAATAGGTTAGGGACTCAAACAATAAGAAAACAAGTTCAGGGACTTAATCACTTGATGGATTTTTTCAGTATTAACCTTAAATAAAACCATAACAATCTCCATAAGGAAAACTTGGGAGCACAAGGACTATTGATACATTATATAAGTTTATAACTGATGTTCAGAAGTCATCGCTTTAACGCTAGAATTCTAGGCTTTTACGTTACATATTTTAGAAGAGCAAAGCAACCTCGATGTGACTTCATAGTAAGCAACCAAAGCCATGACTTGGTGGCTTCTGCTGGTGATTGAAACCTTTAATCCAGATGCCCATCAACATTTCCATCTGTAGAAATACCAATGAACCCAAATCATGGACTATAACTACGTCATAATTATCGGAGTGTTCAGTACATGCACTCATAATTTGGGGTGCCATAAAAACTGACAATTTTCAGGATCAACTGAATTGGAACCGATACCATTTGGTTCAATTTTCAGTTCTGATTTTTTCCATTTTTTGGTCTTAGTTCAGTCAGGTCCGGTCTGCTTTGCAAATTTTCATGGTAAAAGAGTATGGAAAAACCATATGTTAGTTCTGTCAATGGTTCTAAACATATATATTTTCAGTTTGGTCCAGTCTGATTTTGGCTCATTGCCCACTCGTATCTTAATTTAAAGGTAAAGAAAGCAATTCGTGATTTAAGATTTATTTATAAGTGACGAATGCAGAAAAAGAATATACTTTTACTCATGACAGTTTATCAAAATACAAATATTTGATGTCAATTATATATTATATGAGAATTATATGGAAATTACTTAACATATAACATATCTTCGATCCATCAAACACATCTTTGATTCATCACTCTTTTATGCAGACAATTCAAGCACAAATATCGCACATCTTCCCAAAAAAATGGAAACACAACAAGTTTGGTGATGGTAACATAATCTATTCAATAGGGTGGCAATCTTGAGCCAACAGGCCGAACAGTTAAATGGACTCATTATTAAAAACTGAGATAGAACATGACTTTTTTTTAAAAATGAAAATTATAAAACGGCGTATTAGAAAAATTGTTCTTTGAAAAAAATTTCAAAAGTATGTAAATTTTTTGACTTCTGTTCGTCAACCCGTTTGCTTGAATGGGCTCAAATTGCTATCCCTAAATTTATACAAGTATGGATTACCTGGAGAACATCTTATTTGACACTTGCGTTCACAGCGTTGCATAAGTCTTGCTGAGAATATGAAACAAAATGGTAAGTCGTTGCAGTGTAATAAGCATAACATAATATGTGAAGTATACAAACACAATTACCTTTGGATTAACAACCGTGTAGTGAAGAATACTTTACTTATATCTCGAGTAGAATTATAACATTAATAACAATTTTCAATCCTAGAATTAAAGATATAACTTTCTCAATGACAATTTCTGCTCCTTTCTAACTATGCATTCTCATTTAACAAGCTATACTGATACATTGAAGCCAGAGTGTAAGAGAGATCTTGGTTCTGATGACGCGTTTTCAGGCAGTGTATACATTTAATCAAACCTGGGATTTTACTAGTTTGGAGTCATGTTTGAATTTCTTTTAAAATTTATGAGTCTGCTGATTTAGGTTGCAATGCGAGGCCAATGATCGATAACCATTCATGCCAGAAAAGGTTATTGCAAGCGTACATTTATCGTAAGTTTTAATATTTACCTCGATAGAAATAGTATGGTATCCGTTGCAAAAAAAAAAGTGTCCAACTTTCTTTAAGTTTGTCTTTGTAGTTTGTCATCATATAAGAGGATCCGTAATAGTGGTTTAAATTATTAACCACCATGACACATCATCAAGTTTATAATATAAACCATTATTACATTAAATAGTATGAGTTTATAAGTCAAACTCGTTTATGTTTATAAAACGGTTTAAGTTTCTTGATTGATGGACCTAAATGATTCAATTCTTTCTTTTTAGTGACTTCTATGTCTTATCAGTTACCAAAGGGCTTTTGGCCTAGCGGTACCAAGGTGTTATGTAAGTGAGAGGTCACGGGTTCGACTCCCATCGGAGGCAAGTTGAAATTTAGGTGGTGAAAGCAAGTCTTGGGGGAAAAGAAGTAGTTTAGAAGTAGGAACATGATAGTTTGTCGTTCAAAAAAAAATATCAATGGTGTATTTAATTTTTTTTCATTTTTTTATATTTAGATTAAGATTTTAAATTAGGTAATAAGAAATCTAAGAAATCTATATCTATAATAATCTATCTCTATCTAATATATTATAAGAGTAACAAGATGCCACATGGCACCTAGATAGAGCGCCACTTGGCTTCACCAGAGATTGACACGTGTACCTTACAGTTTTGGCGTTTAATTTGTTTTTAAAATTTGAATTTAAAATTTGTTTTTTTTTCCAATCTATAAATAATAATAACAGAGTATCTATACTCATTCTTGTGAAGCCACGTGTCATCACCATAAATCGACACATGACACTTATAGGTTTTAAAAATAATAAAAAATTAAATTATATCTATCCAAATCTAATATAGTCTACTTTTAAAATTCAAATCAAATCAAACAAAATCTAATACTCTACTAACTTGTTAGTTATTGATATCGTCCAATTTGTACATGTTTTATCGGACGATATCTTGTGTTTTACATAGGTTTTTGGTTGTTATTCGTTTCAAACTCGATCTTATAGGTTCATGTTGTCATTTCAGGTGTTTGTTGAGTAAATAGAAGTGGAAGGAGCTGAAACAAGCAGAACTCGGCGAGTTCACATCAAAACAGAAAGTCTGATCTGCTCAGAACTCGACGAGTTCACTCACATACTCGGCGAGTTCACCCATTTCCAGAACCGAATTCCCAACATGAACTCGGCGAGTCATCCCTATACTCGGCGAGTACACCTGAAAACTGTTAATTTTTTAATATTCCTGATAAATGCCAGATCAAATGAGGAGTCGACAGCTCATGAACTCGGCGAGTTCCTTTCACATACTCGGCGAGTTCCCCCTCCTGGAGATCAAATCAGAAGCTGACAACACATGAACTCGGCGAGTTCAGGTCTTCTACTCGGCGAAATCTTCCCAACATATAAAAGAAATTTTCTGCTCATTAATGAAGGAGACGTATTTTTATCAAATTTTCACACACATTTTCTCTGATTTCTTGACAAAGAAGGAAGACAAGGAAGACTTCTAACTTGGAGTTTTGTTTCAAAGGATAGCATTTTCATCACCATACGTTATTAGGGGAGTTTTTCGTATACTTAAGTTTATCTTAATGTGTGGAATGCTTGCTTATTGTATGATGATGTTTTACTCAATTAATATGGAGTAGTTTTGCTATGTAATCATTTGGGTAGCAAACCCTAAACATTGGATGATTTATATTTCGTATGTATCGGATAATATATCGTAGTTTGCGTATTTTGAATGAAAATCTTGTTGTTATGTTTAGACTTGTTAAACTTGCTATGAATGCTTCATTATTTCCATAACGAGAGTTTGAAATAGTTGGTGTTTGTTTTTGATAAACCAAACATGTTGGTGAAGTTGAATCTTTCTACTAGAGATGGTGAAAGAGTATGTTTAATCGGTGTTTTCATAATAATAAGAGGGGATTTATGTTTTTATGAGAATATAGCATGAGTTTTATGTATTTGGTATTAATCAAATCATCATTCAAAAGTCGTAAACTTGTTGTGAACATTCGGATTTGCATAACTCAAGTTTCGAACATTTAAAATAGGTTTACGTGTTCACGTCGTGAGTTATGGGATTATTGTGCTATAGCGAGAGATCCATATAGCTAGATGATCATTGTTCACATGTTTAATCGATATTGTATTCATGAATAAGAGATTTGAGTGGATATGATATCGGTTGTTATGATAAATTAGCATCAAACATATCTTAGAGATTTGTGTGTTTGTTTCTTTGGAATCATAACTGATATATTATTCAATTTGGGCTTTAAATTGTTCATCCGATGTTTAGGGGGAGTGATCCCATTTGATTACATGTTTCCTTTTATCAGAAATCTTAGTTTTTAGTCATTTCTTCGGATTGTGTGTGTGCGGTTGATAAGCCATTTGACATTATTTAGTTTATTCGCAGTTTAAATCAATCTCAATCCATAGCTAATTATTAACCGACGACTTATTATCATCATTCCACCAATTTGTCCATGAGTTCGATACCCGGACTTACGTAAGCTATACTAGTATACGATAGGTGATACTTGCCTATTTGTCCGCTAGTTTTAGTTTATTTATTTCCATTTCATAATTAAAATTATGGTGTACTAGTGGCACATCAAGTTTTTGGCGCCGTTACCGGGGACAATAACGGTGATTTTAAGAACGGTTGAACGTTTCTATATCGGCGATCCTTTCCAAGGCGACCAACATCGGGTCGGGGTCGGCAATCATACACCGCCTCGTTCAAGCGGCACATTACGAGATTAAAACAAATTATTTCCAATACTTGAATCAAATGTGCCCTTTTGATGGACTTGACTCCGATGATCCAAACGCACATCTAACTCGGTTCTTGGACGTTTGCGATATGATAAAGATTCGGGAGATGCCCGAAGAATCCTTGTACCTTCGTTTGTTCCTGTATACGTTGAGGGGAGCCGCACAAACGTGGTTTGAGTCACTAGCGCCACAATCGATCACAACTTGGGAGGAACTTGTAGACCGGTTCCTAATACGGTATTTCCCCCCCTCTAAAACTGCTCGTTAAAAAAATGACATTGGTAATTTTTTGCAGGAAAGCGAGGAGTCACTGTATGAAGCGTGGGAAAGGTACAAGGGGCTATTGAGAAAGTGTCCACATCACGGGTTGGACACCTACAACCAAGTTTACACATTCTACACCGGGCTTTTGATAACACTCTTGAGTGGCACTCCTCGAGGCATAGAGTCGTACGCGGTGCTTTAAAGCAAGGAGATGATGTGAGTTCACTTAAAGAGGAGGGGCTAAAATGTGTAAACAAATAGTCCAACTTCAAAACCCGAGATTAGCAAATCATGTGTGTCAATTGTGTGACGGTCCTCATACCGCAAATGAGTGCACCAAAAGAATGACACTTCTTAGTAGACAATCCACCATCAAGACAATTCAAGAAGTGTGTCAACTTTGTAGAGGACCACACACGGCAAGAGATTGTGGGAATGATGACACGGAGGAAACGTTGGAAGAAGATGGGTTGTATTCTTACGGTGATAGATATGATAACCAAAGGAGGAAGCTAGCTTTTCAACCACCCTCTGAACAATATTACAATCCCAACCTTGACAATCGGAATCATTCAAATTTCCGATGGCGTCAACCAAATGACCAAGCTCCGGCGGTACCACCGGGATTTGAGGGTGCTAGTTCTTCCAATCCGAACCAAAGAAACAATTCATACCAACCTCGTCATCCAAACACTGCCCAATATCAACCCCAACAACCACATCAACCAACCAATACATCACAACAACCACACCAAGCTACAAATACCACCACTCCATCAACCGAGACCAAGCCCACCTTGAAGATACAGTGAGGGGACAACAAGCTTCCATTCAAAACCTCGAAAAGCAAATGGGACAACTCACTCAACTACTTCTTGATAAGGAAAGGGGAAAGGGTACATTGCCTTCCAACACGGAAGTCAATCCAAAAGAGCATGTTAAAGCCATCAATCTAAGGAGTGGTAAATTCTTAAACCCGTTTCTAATTCGGTTTTAAATGATGTTGTTGATGATGTGCAGGTTGAAAAAGAAAAAGGAGGCAAGGACGGACGAGGCGCAACACTCAAGCCCACAAAGTACCGTGCAAGTCACACCTCCTTCCACCACACAAGTACCGGTCATGAAACCACGAGTCCCTTATCCAAGCAGGCTGAAAAAGGAGAAAGAGGAGGCTCATTTTGGTAAATTTTTAGAGCTCTTTAAACAGTTGCATATTAACTTACCGTTTATTGATGTTATCTCGCAGATACCCACATATGCTAAATTTATCAAGGAGATCATCACCAACAAACGGAAAGTTTGAGGATATGTTTCATCGGTGTTGATGAATGAAGGATGCTCCGCTCTACTGCAAAACAAGCTACCCGAGAAGATTGCCGATCCAGGTAGTTTTACTATCCCTTGTCACATTGGTAGCTTAGTCATCACTAATGCACTTGCGGATCTCGAGGCAAGCTTCAATTTAATGCCCACCTCTTTATATGCAAAACTTAATTTGGGAGATCCGCAACCGACACGCATGAGCATCCAATTGGCCGATCGGTCAATCAAGTATCCGAGGGGAATTGTGGAAAATGTTCTTGTCAAAGTAGATAAATTTGTGTTCCCCTTGGATTTTGTGATACTTGATATGGATGAGGATAGCCGTGTACCCCTTAGGGAGGCCATTTTTGGCCACTTCACGTGCTATGATTGATGTGTATGATAAGAAACTCACTTTGAAAGTTGGTGAACAGTCGGTAACTTTTTCAATTGATAAAGCCATGCAATATCCATCTACATCGGATGATATGTGTTACCATGTACATGCATTTGATAGTGAGTTTGATTTCGATGTGCATTCATTCATTTCAAAGGGGGCCAAAGAGCGTATTTTCAATTGATAAAGGGGAAGAGATTCTCAATTTTGATGAGAATGTGGACGAGTTAGCACCACCACTAGCCATGGATCCATCCCCTAGCTCTTGTGAAGTCGAGTGAATCCATGTTGATGAAAATCCTTTCCGTGTCAAATCCTCAATCGAGGAACCTCCATCTCTTGAGCTTAAAGAGCTCCCCAATCATCTTGAGTATGCATTTTTGCATGAGGAGTCCCAATTACCCGTTATCATTTTGTCAAGTCTTACGGGTGACCAAAAAGAAAGATTCCTCACTCTTCTTCGTACTCACAAAGGAGCACTCGCTTGGAAAATTTCCGACATTAAGGGTATAAGTCCTTCCTATTGCACGCATAAAATTCTTATGGAAGATGACTTTAAAGCGGTTGTCCAACGACAAAGACGGTTAAACCCAAACATGAAGGAAGTGGTGAAAAAGGAGGTAATTAAGCTACTTGATGTCGGCTTGATTTACCCCATCTCCGATAGTCCATGGGTTAGCCCAGTTCAAGTGGTGCCAAAAAAGGGAGGGATGACCATCGTGCACAATGAGAAAAATGAGATCATCCCGACACGAACGGTCACGGGATGGCGTGTTTGCATTGATTATCAAAAACTAAATGATGATACACGCAAAGATCATTTCCCCTTCCCTTCATGGACCAAATGTTAGAGCGCTTGGCGGGCAACAAATTCTTCTGTTTCCTTGACGGGTTCTCCGGTTATTTTCAAATTCCTATCCATCCGGAGGACCAAGAAAAGACAACTTTCACGTGCCCCTTCGGCACGTTCGCATATAGAAGAATGCCTTTCGGCCTATGCAATGCACCCGCGACCTTTCAACGGTGTATGATGGCCATTTTCCATGACATGATTGAAGGGAGTATGGAAGTATTTATGGACGATTTCTCCGTCTACGGAAACTCCTTCGATTCATGTCTTGAAAATCTTGAAAGAATGCTCACCCGATGTGAGGAATCCAACTTGGTCCTCAATCGGGAAAAATGTCACTTCATGGTGAGAGAGGGAATCGTGTTGGGGCACAAAATCTCAGAAGCCGGGATTGAGGTGGATAAAGCAAAGATTGACACTATCTCTAAGCTACCTCCCCCATCCAATGTCAAAGGCATAAGATGCTTATTGGGTCATGCGGGTTTTTATCGCCGCTTTATTAAGGATTTTTCCAAAATCACAACTATTGGAGAAAGATACCCCGTTTGTTTTCTCCGATGATTGTTTGAATTCTTTCAATATCCTTAAAGAGAAGCTCACGAATGCACCCATAATGATTGCTCCGGATTGGTCGATTCCGTTCGAGCTCATGTGTGACGCGAGTGATTTCGCGGTTGAGGCCGTTTTGGGCCAAAGGATCAATAATCATTTCTAACCGATTTATTATGCAAGCAAGACATTAACAGACGCACAAGAAAATTACACTACCACCGAGAAAGAACTTCTCGCCGTTGTCTTTGCTTTTGATAAATTTAGGTCATATCTCGTGCTCTCCGAAACGGTTGTTTACACCGACCATTCCGCCCTTCGCTTCCTTTTCTCAAAGCAAGATGCAAAACCTCGTCTCATTTGGTGGATTTTGCTTTTACAAGAGTTTGATATCGAAATCCGAGATAAGCGAGGAGCCGAAAATCTCGCCGCGGATCACTTCGCGCCTTGACAACCCTCATCTTGAGCAAATGAATGAGTGTGACATCAACGATAACTTTCCCGATGAATTTCTTCTAAAGGTTGATGGTGAACCCGAAACACCGTGGTTTGCCGATTTTGCCAACTACCTTGCTTTTGGCATTCTTGTAAAAGGAATGTCATACCAACAAAAGAAGAAATTTTTCTCCGATCTCAAGTACAATCTATGGGAAGACCCCTGTCTTTTTCGGATAGCAGCGGATCAAGTGATTCGGAGATGTGTTTTCGGGAAAGAATGTAAAGATATTTCGAACCATTGCCACATTGGCCCTACAGGTGGGCATCTTGGTCCGAGCTACACCGCCAAAAAGGTGTTTGATTCAGGATTTTATTGGCCCTCAATCTATAAAGATGTCTAAGCAATGGTTCAATTTTGTGATCAATGCCAACGCACGGGATCTATCTCCAAGCGGGATGAAATGCCACAAAATTTCATCCAAGTCTGTGAAGTGTTTGACATTTGGGGGATAGATTTCATGGGCCCATTCCCGCCTTCCCGTTGCAATAAGTACATTCTCGTAGCGGTTGATCATGTGTCCAAGTGGGCCGAGGCTCAAGCCTTACCCACGAATGACGCGCGAGTTGTACTTAAATTTCTGAAGAAGTTGTTCTCGCGCTACGGAATTCCGAAGGCTTTGATTAGTGATTGTGGCACACATTTTTGTAATGCCCAAATTGAAAAAGCCTTGGCTAGATTTGGGGTAACTCATCGAGTTGGCACCGCTTACCACCCTCAATCTAGTGGCCAAGTCGAGATCACTAATCGCGGTTTGAAGCGTATTTTGGAAAAAACCGTTGGGAATAACCGAAAGGAGTGGTCGGACAAATTAGATGATGCATTATGGGCGTTTCGAACCGCATTTAAAACGCCCATTGGTACCACTCCATTTCGTTTGGTGTACGGCAAGGCTTGCCACTTGCCGGTTGAAGTCGAGCATAAGGCTTTTTGGACCCTCAAAACGTGTAATCTTGATCTTTCTCTCGTCAGTGATCGTAGAAATGCTCAATTGCAAGAATTAGAGGAGTTGCGGCTCCAAGCGTATGATAATTCTTGTATTTATAAAGAGAAGACCAAGAAACGACATGCTGCTCGTTTGAAAAATCGTTCCGACATCCGTGTGGGTGACCGGGTTTTGCTCTTTAACTCTAGATTGAAACTTTTTCCCGGAAAGTTGAGATCTCGTTGGTCCGGTCCTTACACCGTAAATAAAGTATTTCCGTATGGCACATTTGAATTGCTTGATCCTAACAGCAATGAAACATTCAAGGTGAATGGCCAACGGTTAAAGAAATACTTCGAGAACGTGGACGTCATCGGTGAGGATGTCGAAGCCCTCACATTGTTGCGTGTCGAATATTAAAAAGTCGAGGCCGAGTCAAACTTAAGACTCGAAAGTAAATAAGCATGTTATTCGATTATGTTCATTGTTGTTTCGTTTCTGCTTTTCCGTGTTTTCGTTGTCGAAAAAGGTTCGTATTTGTTGTTTTGGTTCATCTTGTTTAATTTTCTGGCTTAAATAGTGCAGATCTGGCATGAACTCGCCGAGTTCAGCACATACTCGCCGAGTTCAGTGCCTGAAAATGTTTCTGGAATTTGGCGAACTCGCCGAGTTCTAGTCTCATACTCCCCGAGTTCTTGGCAAAATAAACATTCTGTAACCTGAGTGAACTCGCCGAGTTCATCATCATGCTCGCCGAGTATGTGGTTCTGAACTAACTCTATTTCGATGCTCTTATATATAATAAAAAAAAATTAATTTCAGTGAAAAAGAGCATCTCGAGGTCTGACACCCGCATAGGAACTCGCCGAGTTCCCTACCATACTCGACGAGTTCTCGGCCGTTTTAACCCTAATTTTCAGTTTCTTTTTCTTCACTTTTTGAAAACCACTCTCCTCTCTTCTCTCTTCCCTGCGGCGACAGCCACCAAGCCACCACTATTCTTCTCTGTTTTTGGCTAGTTTCTCCCCAAATCTTCATAGTTTTGTTTCCCTTTTGTCAAATACAAGTGTGGGAACCTTTTTCGGGCGTTTTCGGGTCATTTTCGCCATCCTCCGCCGTCCGCCGCCACCACCTCGCCGGAATTTTCTACAAACTCTACTCCTCCGTCTCATATCTCTATTTTGGTACATTCATTGTCCCTTATTACGAATTGTCAACAATCTCTCATGCTAATTTTTATTATTTTTAGTTTGTTTTTGTTAGATGTTCATGATAATATTTGAAATTCTTTGTGTTGTGTTGTTCTAACTTCTTAATTTTCAGTCTTGTTAGTGCATTTTTATCTTCTTATTTTAAGTAGTATGTTTAGATTTTAGGATTTTCGTACTAGATCTTGCATTTTTGTATGTGTTAGTTCTTTTAGTGTTCATGGTTATTTTTGTTTAGTGGTGTAGATTTTTTTTGTTTAATGGTTTTTTTTTTTTTTGAGTTAAATGTAATTTATGTGTTTAGCAAGTTTAAAGTTCGTATTTTTAGGCTAGAATTGTATTTTTGTTCGTTAATTCTTAGTTGATAATTTGGTGTTTTTTTAGTTAGAATTGCAAGATTATCATGGATCTTTTTATTTGTGTTTTTGTGGATAGCTTTTATTTTTCAAAAATTTTGTGTTTTTAAGTTCACACTATTGAGCTTTACTTTGTACGTGTTATTGCATGCAGATTTGTTGTCGTGTAGCTATTATAGGTTGTAGTTTTTGTCGTCTACTGCATGCATAATGTTTTATTTCCGTACTTAGTTTAATTTTTGTTTAGCTTTCTGTGCCTTGTTTTTTTTTACGACGTGGACTTTGTCCACAATAACCTAACAACGGCCACCTCAACAATAAAAACATACGCTCTTTTTTGAATTAACGGCAATTGGGCTAAGAAAGAAAAGAAGGGGTAAAGCAAACGGAAAAGAAATGAAAGCCAAAAGAAAGGCTTCCTAAATGCCTCTATCACGCAACCGCTAACTTGAATATTGTGTTTTCGATATGTATCGCAAGAGCAAGTTCTAACATGCATAAAACAACCGACAATATCACACATAAAACCAAACGAATTGTGAGCACCTAAATAATATATGCTTAAAGCTCGATAAGGCACAAACGCTCACGAATGAAAGTTATGGGTTGGGTTAAAATGTGCAAGTCATGCTAATTTTGAAAACAAACCTTTTAAAAATGAATTTCTTTTATCCCTAAACATGCTTGAATGAAACTCAAAAAAATTTTGCATCCTAGAAATATGAACAATTAAATAAGAAATGCCATAAGATTTACACCCTTACAAAAGATATGATGTGTGATAAACTATAAATATGCTTGACATAAAAATCACTCAAGAACCATCAATGGTTCTTTTATTCCCACACTTGACAAGTATACATTGCCCTCAATGTAATAAACAACTAAAAGAGCAAGTAAAGCAATGATAAATGAAGCAAGTGGGTCGAGAAATCTACCTGAAATGTAAGAAGGGAGGACTCGAGAAGTGTTGAACTTGGACAAAAATTTGTGCAAGAAAGAAATATAAAGCAATACAAGCATAAACAGTAATACCAAACAACCGTAAGAGAGGAAATTAAAAACATAAGCATTAGCAACAATATAAATACAAAAGTACTTGCAAGAAAAATAAATAACAGAATGCAGAAAAAGAAAATTTGTTCAAAGGCATCACGCCTATACAATACAAATAACCGAATAAATTAAAAGGGGTATCAAATACATGGCCTTCAACAAAAGCCAAACGAAAGCAGGACTCAGTCATCTTCGGGTGGTGGCGGGGGATACTGGCGAGCGTCCCAGGGCATGTGAGGATAATACTGATAAGGGGACGGGGCCGGAGGCTGCTGCAGCCGATACTCGGGAGGCTGAACACTAAAGAGACTATCCACGGACGTCTGAATGTGTTGAAGTAACATCCAGTCTCTTGGACCTGCTGATTATACACCGACCCGAAATGGTCGGTGTTGCTGAGATTTTGCCGGAGCAGATGATTCTGCTCCTGGAGCAGGTCGTAGTTCTCCTGAAGCACATCCCGATCTAAGGTCTTGTGCGCGAAGCAGTCTCCAGCCA
This sequence comes from Centrapalus pauciflorus, assembly GCA_020465985.1. Taxonomy (NCBI): domain Eukaryota; kingdom Viridiplantae; phylum Streptophyta; class Magnoliopsida; order Asterales; family Asteraceae; genus Centrapalus; species Centrapalus pauciflorus. The sequence continues at coordinate 38,302 of JAANYP010006598.1, read as the reverse complement.
TCAAACCTAGCATCCCAAGGGTATGGGCCCGGGCCGAAATCGAAGTGGGACGACTGGGATGGCTGCGGCTGCTGTGGCTGCTGCTGATGTTGTTGCTGCTGGGTGTGGGGGGGGGGACATAGTTCGGGGGAAGGATCGGGCACATCAGTAAAAGCTCCTCGCGCCCCATCGGCATTTACGAGACTTTGGCTCGCCGGAAGTATAACTCGTCTGTGTCTCCCGCCGGGTCGCTCTTTCTAAGCCCTCATAGCACCGAAAGGGTTAACAAACTGAACGATCGAGCCAGGCGGGTAATAAACCGCTCGCCGCAGACGGCGCTGGCTCCAGTGCGACCTGTGGCGACGTGCAAAAAGTACACCGCCAACTGGTAAGAGATGGACACATATTCTTCCGGGTGAAGAATAGAGTAGAGTAGCCAAAGGTCAGGCTTGGTAATTTTTTCCTGACCCTCCTTCCGGATGAAGCCATCTACAGTAATGAATCGATGAATAAGCCGATGGGACGGGTTGCGAAGCTTGGACTCGTAGGCCCTGGATACATTATAATTTCCCAAGGCGATCTCGCCCTAGAAACCTGCATAGTCAAAATTGGCCGGAGCCTTCCTAATCCCCACAGACAAATAATCGTCAAAATCCCGGTTTCGGACATCTGAATCCGAATAAAGATCCAGACGCCGACACAACTCCAAAACAGACATAGATCGACTCGCTCCTCCGAGCCTAAAACGGACGGTGTCCCGGGCCTTCATATTGGTCACGGCCTCGTTTAAGGAATATGTCGAGAAGAACTCAAGGCACAACTCGGCATAGACGGGCTCTCTGACATTTACCAGGTTATACCAAGCCCGGGACGTAAACCCTCCGTGCACCACAGAGAACAATGCCTCCAACTGCTCGGGGAGATTTGGATGAGGCGGGTCGCATTGAACCCGGCCCAGAAAGTCCCAATTTAGGTACCTCCCTGAGTCGAGTTCTCGACTCGCCAAACTAAGAAGCAGCTCCCGAAACTCCCGCCTCTGTCCATTCGGGACCCCGGAGAAAGTCAAAAACGGATGACTGGGATTATATATCATCCGCACTTGAACTTCATCGTTGCTAGAATCCGACTCCGGGAAGGGTTTTGTTGGTGGGAGGTGCCAGCTCGGCCACGTTTAGGTGCGCCAGACATATCCTGAATTATAATTGAGGAGCGAGGGTGAGAATTCGAGCAACACTTTAGCATTAAAATTATGAATGGCTAAAGATAACCACACAGCATTGAGCACAACCATTCCCACACTTATTGTTGCGACTAAATCCCGACGTCTCACAAAATAAACGGAATAAACTACAACTACAACACTCAATCATACATATCATGCGTGAAATGCAAGAAGACACATGTGTATGATATATAATCCCAGACATCCGTTTTTTACTTTCTCCGGGGTCCCGAATGGACAGAGGCGGGAGTTTCGAGAGCTGCTTCTTAGTTTGGCGAGTCGAGAACTCGGCTCAGGGAGGTACCTAAATTGGGACTTTCTGGGTCGGGTTCACTGCGACCCGCCTCATTCAAATCTCCTCGAGAAGTTGGAGGCAGCGTTCTCTGTGGTGCACGGAGGGTTTACGTCCCGGGCTTGGTATAACCCGGTAAATGTCAGAGAGCCCGTCTATGCCGAGTTGTGCCTTGAGTTCTTCTCGACATATTCCTTCAGCGAGGCCGTGACCAATATGAAGGCCCGGGACACCGTCCGCTTTAGGCTCGGAGGAGCGAGTCGATCTATGTCTGTTTTGGAGCTGTGTCGACGTCTGGATCTTTATTCGGATTCGGATGTCCGAAACCGGGATTTTGACGATTATTTGTCTGTGGGGATTAGGAAGGCTTCGGCCAATTTTGACTATGCAGGTTTCTGGGGCGAGATCGCCTTGGGAAATTACAATGTATCTAGGGCCTACGAGTCCAAGCTTCGCAACCCGTTCCATCGGCTTCTTCATCGATTCGTTACTGAAGATGGCTTCATCCGGAAGGAGGGTCAGGAAAAAATTACCAAGCCTGACCTTTGGCTCCTCTACTCTATTCTTCACCCGGAAGAATATGTGTCCATCCCTTACCAGTTGGCGGTGTACTTTTTGCACGTCGCCACAGGTCGCACTGGAGCCAGCGCCGTCTGCGGCGGGCGGTTTATTACCCGTCTGGCAAGATCGTTCAATTTGTTAACCCCCTCGGTGCTCCGAGGGCTTAGAGAGAGCGACCCCGCGGGAGACACGGACGAGTTATACTTCCGGCGAGCCAAAGTCTCCCAAATGCCGATGGGGCGCGAGGAGCTGATACTGATGTGCCCGATCCTTCCCCCGAACTATGTCCCCCCCCCCCCAGCAGCAGCAGCAACAACAGCAGCAGCCACAACAGCCGCAACCATCCCAGTCGTCCCACTTCGATTTCGACCCGGGCCCATACCCTTGGGATGCTAGGTTTGATAGGTTGGACGACTGCTTCGCGCACATGACCTTAGATCGGCATATGCTTCAGGAGAACTACGGCCTGCTGCAGGAGCAGAATCATTTGCTCCGGCAGAATCTCAGCAACACCGACCATTTCGGGTCGGTGTATAATCAGCAGGTCCAAGAGACTGGACGTAACTTGCAACACATTCAGACGTCCGTGGATAGTCTCTTTAGTGTTCAGCCTCCCGAGTATCGGCTGCAGCAGCCTCCGGCCCCGTCCCCTTATCAGTATTATCCTTACATGCCCTGGGACGCTGGCCAGTATCCCCCGCCACCACCCGAAGATGACCGAGTCCTGCCTTCGTTTGGCTTTTGTTGAAGGCCATGTATTTGATACCCCTTTTTATTAATTCGGTTTTGTCTTGTATAGGCGTGATGCCTTTGAACAATTTTTCTTTTTCTACATTCTGTTATTTTTTTTCTTGCAAGTACTTTTATATTTATATTGTTGCTAATGCTTATGTTTTTAATTTCCTCTCTTATGGTTGTTTAGTATTCCTGTTTATGCTTGTATTGCTTTATATTTCTTTCTTGCACAAATTTTGTCCAAGTTGGTGCGCCTTCCGGTTCATCACTTCTCGAGTCCTCCCTTCTTGCATTTCAGGGAGATTTCTCGACCCACTTGCTTCATTTATCATTGTTTTACTTGCTCTTTTAGTTGTTTATTACATTGAGGGCAATGTATACTTGTTAAGTGTGGGAATAAAAGAACCATTGATGGTTCTTGAGTGATTTGTATGTCAAGCATATTTATAGTTTATCACACATCGCATCTTTTGTTAGGGTGTAAATCTTATGGCATTTCTTATTTAATTGTTCATATTTTTAGGATGCAAAAATTTTTTGAGTTTCATTCAAGCATGTTTAGGGATAAAAGAAATTCATTTTTAAAAGGTTTGTTTTCAAAATTAGCATGACTTGCACATTTTAACCCAACTCATAACTTTCATTCGTGAGTGTTTGTGCCTTATCGAGCTTTAAGCATATATTATTTAGGTGCTCACAATTCGTTTGGTTTTATGTGTGATATTGTCGGTTGTTTTATGCATGTTAGAACTTGCTCTTGCGATACATCTCGAAAACACAATATTCAAGTTGTAAGCGGTTGCGTGATAGAGGCATTTAGGAAGCCTTTCTTTTGGCTTTCATTTCTTTTCCGTTTCCTTTACCCATTCTTTTCTTTCTTAGCCTAATTGTCGTTAATTCAAAAAAGAGCGTATGCTTTTATTGTTGAGGTGGCCGTTGTTAGGTTATTGTGGACAAAGTCCACGTCGAAAAAAAAAAGAAAAGAAAGTATAGCAAATAAGAAAGTCTCATAGAGGCATTTGCTAAGTTATTTTCAAGCTACAAGTATCTAGTGTTTTGTTAGACGCTCGTTGGAAAATAAAAGTTTCCCGTTCGAGCCGGTCCTCGTGTTATTAGCCGCTATCTTTCTTTTCTTTCAGTCGTTTTCCCTCTTTTCCTTTCCCTTTAAAGCCCTCTTGATTTTCGCTTATTTCTTGATCGAGTGTTGTAGATTTGAGGCTCTAGCAAGCTTATGTTCATGCATATTTCAATGTGTTACAATTGAGAGACTTTGTCAACCAAAACACTGAGGGTTGAGTGTTCATATAGTGAGTTTCGGTCATGCTTATTTTGTTCTCAAAAAGTTTAAAATGTTTAGCTTTTATCCCTACTTTATGTTTTAAATGGTTCTTGACTTTTTGTTTTCCTAGCTATGTGTTCGGTTAAGTCGGAAATGCCTTAGGATTTTCATTTTTTGTCGAAAGTTGTCGAGTTTTTATGCGTTTCTCATTTTTAAGGTCTATTTATATGCTTGTGTAAGAGTTGCTTGAGGACAAGCAAAGGTTAAGTGTGGGAATGTTTGATATCGTCCAATTTTTACATGTTTTATCGGACGATATCTCGTGTTTTACATAGGTTTTTGGTTGTTATTCGTTTCAAACTCGATCTTCATGTTGTCATTTCAGGTGTTTGTTGAGTAAACAGAAGTGGAAGGAGCTAAACAAGCAGAACTCGGCGAGTTCAACCACCTACTCGGCGAGTTCACATCAAAACAGAAAGTCTGATCTGCTCAGAACTCGGCGAGTTCACTCACATACTCGGCGAGTTCACCCATTTCCAGAACCAAATTCCCAACATGAACTCGTCGAGTTCATCCCTGTACTCGGCGAGTACACCTGAAAACTGTTAATTTCTGAATATTCCTTATAAATGCCAGATCAAATGAGGAATCGACAGCTCATGAACTCGGCGAGTTCCCTTCACATACTCGGCGAGTTCCCCCTCCTGGAGATCAAATCAGAAGCTGACAACACATGAACTCGGCGAGTTCAGGTCTTGTACTCGGCGAGTTCTTCCCAGCCTATAAAAGGAATTTTCTGCTCATTAACGAAGGAGACGAATTTTTATCAAATTTTTCACACACATTTTCTCTGATTTCTTGACAAAGAAGGAAGACAAGGAAGGCTTCTAACTTGAAGTTTTGTTTCAAAGGATTGCATCTTCATCACCATACGTTATTAGGGGAGTTTTTCGTATACTTAAGTTTATCTTAATGTGTGGAATGCTTGCTTATTGTATGATGATGTTTTACTCAATTAATATGGAGTAGTTTTGCTATGTAATCATTTGGGTAGCAAACCCTAAACATTGGATGATTTATATTTCGTATGTAATCGGATAATATATCGTAGTTTGCGTATTTTGAATGAAAATCTTGTTGTTATGTTTAGACTTGTTAAACTTGCTATGAATGCTTCATTATTTCCATAACGAGAGTTTGAAATAGTTGGTGTTTGTTTTTGATAAACCAAACATGTTGGTGAAGTTGAATCTTTCTACTAGAGATGGTGAAAGAGTATGTTTAATCGGTGTTTTCATAATAATAAGAGGGGATTTATGTTTTTATGAGAATATAGCATGAGTTTTATGTATTTGGTATTAATCAAATCATCATTCAAAAGTCGTAAACTTGTTGTGAACATTCGGATTTGCATAACTCAAGTTTTGAACATTTAAAATAGGTTTACGTGTTCACGTCGTGAGTTATGGGATTATTGTGCTATAGCGAGAGATCCATATAGCTAGATGATCATTGTTCACATGTTTAATCGATATTGTATTCATGAATAAGAGATTTGAGTGGATATGATATCGGTTGTTATGATAAATTAGCATCAAACATATCTTAGAGATTTGTGTGTTTGTTTCTTTGGAATCATAACTGATATATTATTCAATTTGGGCTTTAAATTGTTCATCCGATGTTTAGGGGAGTGATCCCATTTGATTACATGTTTCCTTTTATCAGAAATCTTAGTTTTTAGTCATTTCTTCGGATTGTGTGTGTGTGGTTGATAAGCCATTTGTCATTATTTAGTTTATTCGCAGTTTAAATCAATCTCAATCCATAGCTAATTATTAACCGACGACTTATTATCATCATTCCACCAATTTGTCCATGAGTTCGATACCCGGACTTACGTAAGCTATACTAGTATACGAGAGGTGATACTTGCCTATTTGTCCGTTAGTTTTAGTTTATTTATTTCCATTTCATAATTAAAATTATGGTGTGCTAGCGGCACATCAATTATCATACAATATAATAAAGGTTTATAAAAGTACAAGAAATTAATTACTATTCATATATATTTAGACTTATATAAAATTAATAGGTCATAATAGATAATAATATCATTCTTATATACATTTGTTTAAAAAAATAATATTTATACATTTACCTTTTAATTTATTATGCTTTATATATATTAAAATATCCGCGTAATACGCGGGTAATAAACTAGTATAAATACTAATAAAAGAGTAACTAAACTCAGTTCTAGTGAAGCCACGTGTCATCACCATGAATCGACACGTGACATCTATAGGTTTTAAAAATAATAATGAAATTTAAATCATATCTATCCAAATCTAAATAATCTACTTTTAAACTCAAATCAAATCAAACAAAATCTAATACTACTAACTTATCAATTGTAATATAATAAAATAAAATTTTAAAATATAAGAAAATAATTACTATTCATATATATTTAGAATTATATAAAATTAATAGGTTATAATAAATATAATATCATTCTTATATATTTTTTATTTAAAATTAATAATAATTATAACTTTACCTTTTAATTTATTATATTTTATATATATTAAAAGTATTTGCGTAATACGCGGGTAATAAACTAGTATAGATTAAACATGTAGATAATATTCTATGACATGTCACCTTAAAAAAGCATGTCGAAGTGTGCTAGAAATGCTCTTCTAGGGTTACAACTATAATACCATAAATCATGAGGTTTAAAATAAAATTTTAAAGATAATCAATAATTTATGGTAGGACTGTCATTTGTCTATTTGATTGATTAAATGTTGTGATTATTATATAATTGTAGAATTATATATTTTTATTCGGTGCACATCTATTTTTGGGATGGAAGAAGATACGTTAATAAATCAAGTACAAAATCAATTTCCTGAATATGAAGAAATGCCGACTTGCTGAGGGAAAATCAAGTTCTACAGGATAGATCCTACATAAATTTTGCAAATAAGCATGATTAGGTTTTTGTTTTAGGTACAAAATCGGTATGCAACTTCTTTGTAGATTCAAAACCTAAAACTTTCTAATTACAGTTCTGCTTTCAAATGGATGGAGACTTGAGTACAGATTATTATAATCAACTTAACTAAACTCATCGATTCATGCTTCTAAATACCATAGTTCAATGAACTTCACCGTTTCCAATTAACATCAGCTAAGTATCCACACAGATCTAAAACCGGTCAATTCCGTGTTGATTACAACTTTCTAACTAGAAATTGACAACATAAAACTTCAATTAATCAATGAAATTACTCTAGAACTGATGAATAATTATGGTGGCGTGTGGAAAACAGATATCAGAAGAATCGATCGGAAACACTTACTGTCGCTGTTAACACAGCCGGTTGTACATGAATCCATACAGTCGACGCCTTGGGATTCAACGAGAGTTAACTGATCATTCGATGAAATCATCAAAAGCAGGATTAGCGCTACCGCTGAGATCATCGTCTTCTTATCCATTGAGATCTTGTGAGTTTTACTGAACCAAATGCTCTGCTTTTTGCTCTTGACCAGTATATATAGAAACTCCCAAACCGACAATCTCCTCAACACCACTCCCAAAAGCAAAAGCAAAAACGAAAACGTCCAACTTTAAAAAAAAAAAAAAAAAATTTATTGCAAAAAATTTTTAGAGTAAATTACTCTATTTTTTTTTTTTTACGACCGGTGTGTTGGTTATCGCCTAAACCCAAGTGCCGATAGATTTCGGTTCGATTCTCATCATAATCTTCTAGTTAGATTAAAACCTCCATAGTTAGATTAGTTCACCTGAAAGGAAAAAACCTCAAAATCCGCCTCAACTGAGGATCGAACCCGAGTAACAACCCTCCCCAAGCCCCATATGGAAACTTGGTGGCCACCAGGGCAAGCCCTGATGGTTGTAAATTACTCTATTGATCCTTTAAGTTTACCCATTATGACTGGTTTAATCTTTTAACTTTGGAACTTACTCTGTTAATCCTTTAAACAAGAATTCTGAACACCAATGGTCCTTTGTTCGTACGAAAAATATTAAATGTACTCGCATTTCTCCAAACATCCATTTGAATAAAGGATCGTTGGCGTTCAAAATTCTTATTTAAAGGATTGTCAGAGTAATTTAAAAAATTGAAAGACTGAATCAGGCATAATAGATCAACTTAAAGGATCAACAAAGTAATTTACTCTTCTTTTTATCCTAATATGATATAATAATTTTTTTATAAAAAAATACAAATTGACACACGACATCATATTTTCACCTAAAAAGATAATTACACTTTTTATTTCAAAAATTTAAAAGAATGTTAAATTCCACCTAAAAAAATAATTACATTTTATTATTTCTAAAATTTAAAAAAAATGTTAAAAAAGGTGAATTGCTATTCATGAATATTTGAAAACTTAGATAATAAATAATATAAGTAGCAAATAATTGTACTTTTATTTTAAATTTTATGAAACATACATGATTTAATTTTAAGTTTATTTACATTTTACTAACCAATTATTTATTAAAAATTATTCACTTATGATAAAATAGTGGCTGGAAATTCGAGAAGGAACGCTAATTCTAAATTTTTAGAATAAAAAAAAACTAAATTCAATTTTTTAGGTTGATAAAAGATCATTGTATTTTTTGTTGTCGAATCATTAAGAGGTCATTTGGATTCCAAAAGGGTTTGTAAATTAAGAGGGTGTTTGGATTTGCGTTTGAAAAAATGTTGTAGCGTTTTGACAACTAATAATCAGATAATAGTTGTAATAAAAAGTGTTGCCGGAAATGTAGTTTTTGGTTTAGAATCTACTGTTTGCTATCATAATTATCAAATAATCAGTTTATAAAGTGTTTGGATTTCGTTTTCACTTGGTAAATGACCAAATAATCACTTATTAAATAAATAAGCTACATTTTTTAACTTATGGAAAAGTGTGGTAGAATTAACTCTAAACGCAAATAATCATTTATTAACGTATGCAATCCAAACAATTTAATCTAATTATTTGTGTTATTATAACGTAATAAGCTAATACAAACACCCTCTAACTTAACATACTGTAACCATTACGTACATCCAATCGAAATCGGGTCTATAAGGAAGTTTTTGCTAGGTCAAACTGATTAACTCGAAATCTCCCTTATATGACTTGTTTAAAGGTTAAGATTTATTTTATAAATTCCAAATTTTAAGGAAAATTAATTCGCTATATTAATAATTTGATGACACATATGATCTATTTTAAAATTTAATCTTTAGGTAGCGTTTGGTTCCTTGGAATTCAGAGTAATAAGAGGAGAAATGAAACTAATATAATTATTGGCATATACTAATTCTTTGAGAAAATTCAATCCCTCTATAAATGATTTTAACGAACCAAATGCTGCCTTGCTCTTCCAAATTTGAAATAGTGGTAAATATTGAATCACTATGTATTAACTAGCTAATGGCATAAAAAGTCAAATTACAAAAACCACAGTGTTTTAGACCGGTTCGAGATGATCAATCTCAAAAATGCTTAGCTTTTTCAAAGTTGGTTTAAATTCAGAATAATAGATTAAACGAACAAATATTTGGAGCAATTATTTTCTCATCCGCATTAACTCAAAACAATACAATTTATAGTTAACAAGACTAAGGGCATGTTTGAAGACTGCTGAATGGCCCCATTCAGAGCCCAACCTCAGATTAGGTCAACACTTAGGGGTGTTTGTTAGAAAAAAAAAATTTGCCTTTGAATCGTTCATTCATTGCTGAGCGGTTCCACACCAAAATCATATTGAATCCATTTTGAACCATAAATATTACTCTGATACCCTCCTCACATCGTTTTCGTTGTCAGCCTCTTTGTACCGCCATCTCACTCTCAATTCTATCTCTCGTGTTCGCTTACGCTATGGAGTTGTGGTGAAGACTTTCAAGAACAGAAACTCATCAACTCCCATGTTCCAGATTACCATTGCTCACACCAATTTGATCCATCAAGCTATAACGGGTTTGTTTCCATCACTTGCTCTTGATTTGTGTTTTGGGTATAATCTGCTTTGTTTCTTTCACTTGCTTTAGAGTTGTGTTTAAATGTGTCTGTATGCGTCGACATAATGAAATAATACTTGTGACTTGTTCCTAACGACATGCAATATGGACTTACTAAATGCATAAAATAGAACACATGCAATTTGACTCATTCTCCATGGAACGACTCTCCTTGTTAGATACAACTTTGCTCGAGTGGGCTTGATGATGATCCAGGCCGAGAGTCGTAGCACACAACAGAATCGATGGAAAGATCACTAGATTGTTCTTTAAGTTTGTGTAATCTCAAACATTGATATTATTTGGGAAATATGAATCGAAACTGAAAATAGGAGGATGAATAAATTATAATCAATGAAATAAAAAGACTAATGAGGGAAGAAAGACTATTTTTGGGAGGCAATTGAAATTTTTAATATTTATTTTTTAAGATTTTTTTTTCATTTGAGATTACATCTGTAACATCCCGTTTTTGTGATAATTGCGTGGATTTATTTTAGTGGATAATTAATATATTATTATTGTGTGGGTCCATGAAAACCCGATTAGTGGATATATACGTGTCGGGTTGCGAGTTACGTGTCTCCGGGTTATAATCTAGTGGATTGATTATATATTTGAGTTCGTGGATTTAATCGGGTTGATTGAATATTATTTGTGAAAAAGGGGTATCGGGTTCGGGTTATGGGGTCGGAACCCGTCGAAATTAGAAAACATATGTACGTGCGTTCCTTTCTTATTTTCAAACCTAAAGTGTGTGTGAAAAGTGTGTGTGTGCGTACATGAGTTCCAGCTGCAAAATCAAGCTTTAAGATGCGAATTGGTTGCTGAATCTTGGTTTTCCTCTTCATCTTTATGTTCTTGAGAGTTTGAGGTAAGAACCTCCAATTTTGCTTCTAAAATTTGAGTCATGTGTTAACCAAGTTGTGGGGGTTAATTGCAATCTGTTTTAGGGGATTTATATGTTGATTTGGGAAGTATTTTAGGACTGAAAGTCGATTTGGGGGAGCTTTTAAGCTCCTGGGCAGAACTGGTCGACGAACAGGGAAGGAGCAACACTGCAGGGGTCGCGGTCGCGATCCTGCAGTCGTGGTCGCGACGAGCTGAGGCCGAGCGCGGCCGTGTTGCCTGGAGCGCGGGCGAGATCGGGGAGCAGGGCTGTTTCGGCCGAATTTCGAGCATCGGTTGCTCGTTTGGGGCTGTATCTGAGTCGTGTTGGTTCTTGACGGATGTATTCGGGTTATGTGATTTATTGAGTCGTGTTTCGTTTGAGATTGTTGTGAGTCGGGTTTTCGAGGCTTTCGTTTGAGATTGTTTCGGGGTTTCGGGTCGGTTCGAGGGTTTTAGGAGTTGGGTTCAGCTTGGGATTTTGGGTTATATTTTGTTGGGTGTTCGGGAAATTGTTGGAACTATTTTGGGTCAGGTTTTGATCGAGTTCTCGGGGTTTCATCGGGGTTGGTTTCGAGTTAAAGTTTTGGGATTCGGTTGGGGGTTGCTTTCGGGTTCGAGTTAAGCTCATTATGAGTTTGTAATATGTGTTCGTGGATTTGTGTTAACGAGTAGGGATTTGTGTAATTTCAGGGACGAGTCAGCGAGCCGAGCCGAGTCAGAGATTCCGGGATTAGTGGATCGACCAGGTGAGTACCCGAGTCTTTTCCAAACGAGCGCTCCGTTTTCTGAGTTGTGTCGTGCTATTTGTGTATATTGTGCTATGCTGTGTATGAGACAGGGACGTGGGCTTCAGGTATGATTCTATTCTTACATATGTGATATATGTGCATGAGATGAGATCCAGTCCGGGGTCCGTGATGAGTTCCATACGGACGGTGATTCGCGATGGGTTATCGCGCGGGTTGACTGTCCCTAACAGTCCTTGGGGCGTGTATACACGGCAGGGCCTGTAGCCGGTTCGCGCCCGTGCTACAGGGTTGTGACTAACCACCGGTGGACACAGTCGTTAGTTGGGGAAGGGTCCCCCTCAGTGATATTGTGTGCAGGGCTTCGGATCTCATGTATGTGTTCATACCTGTATTGAGATATTGACTGCCAGGGACAGAGATTGAGCTATCGTTGTGTGTATTACGTGTATTCTGTGCAGAGTCTAACCCTCGAGTACTCACGAGCTTTCGAGCTTACGTATTCGAGTCTTCCATGTTCAGGGCGTCAGTGACAGGAGTAGCAGCCGAGTTTGAGTAGCTGGGATCGGGAATCATCTGGGAAGCTTTGTGTTAATTTCGTGTGATGATCTGATCAGTACAGTTTATGTTAGCACCTTTTGGGCTTATGTAATTTAGCGGATAATATGTTTGTATAAAAGTTTTAAATTACCAGTGATTTCAGTGTATCCTTCTGACTTATGTGTTATAGAGTTATTGCGTTACTGCCACCTGTGTATTGTATTGACGTGGCATTTCCGGGATCGGGGAGGGTGTTACAACATCGATTTGAACATGGAATCTAAAGTCATTTCGTTAAACATATCTAGACGAAATGGACCAATAAACAAACTATTCATGAAAATGAGTAAGATATATGTCCATAAAATAAAAAAATTGATGAGAGATACTATTGACCTTACCCATTTTACTCCATCTCCACCCTACGACCTTATCCTACCCTACCACATCTCATCCCCACCCTAACATTTTAATTCATTTTATAGATTTACAAACTAAAAAAAAAACAAGGAATAGAATTTAATTCAATTATGTTTCTATCAACCAAAATATGACAAATTTGATTTCATTCAGATTCACTTCTTTTCAATTTTTCATTTTTCTAACAGATTTCATTCATTCTAGCAAACATTATGTGAACGGAATGCCCTCCTAAGATTTCAAAGTTAAGTTGTTTTATCTTCTTCAACCAAGACAACTTTCTTTGGCTTAACATCTTCTATTTGTTTCGAAGCAGCTTCATCATCTTCTCTATGTAGTTTAACATCCTCGATTTGAGTCATAGTAACTTCACCATCTTTATCCTTTGGTTTAGCCTCTTCTGTTCGAGTAACGATAACATTACACTCTTTTTTATCTGGGTTAGCATCCTCGGCTTCAAAACAAGTAGACTTACGCTCTTTTTCATATTTTTTAGCTTCATCAATTTGTGTGGGGGTAACTTGAACATTTTCTACTTCTTCTTCGACTTCCCTTCTTTGAACATGTGCAATTGTAGAATCTTCTTTATTTTGATTATTTTCCTCTATTTGTGTAGTAATAACTTTAGGCTCATGTTCCTTTGGCTCTGCCTCTTCTATATGGATCGTAGACACTTCAACCTCTACTTTTGGTTCAACAACCTCTACTCCATCGGGATACTCTTCGGTTACTTTAGCCTCCTCTAATGGAATTAACGTGACATTAATATCATCTTCCTCTTGTTTAACCTCATTTGTTTGATCTTCTTCTTCTGGTTTTGTCTCCTCAATTTTTCCTTCTTGAATTGCTTCAACCTGGTATGCTTAAATGATTAATATCCATATTCGTAATGAAATATACATCAATAAATTATATATATATATATATATATATATATATATATATATGGGTGGATTCAATGGAAAACCTATATGCATTGGAAAACACGGGAACCACTTTATAGTCATTGGATCAAGTGATGTATCACGCAGAAAGTCGATGCATTACGCGGTAATTGTGATGCATGTGTGATGGTGCATGAAGGTTTTCCAAGGTTTTCCGATGCATGTATATATATATATATATATATATATATATATATATATATATATATATATATATATATATATATATATATATACATACATACATACATATATATAAAACCTATATGCATCGGAAAACCTAGGAACCACTTTATAGCCATTGGATCAGGTGATGCATCACGCCGAAAGTCGATGCATCACGCGGGAATTTGATGCATCACGCGGAGAAATTGATGCATCACGCGGGAATTGTGATGCATTTGTGGTGGTGCATTGAGGTTTTCCAAAGTTTTCCGATGCATATTGGTTTTCCATTGAACACACCCCTATATGTGTGTGTGTGTGTGTGTGTGTAATCAAGTTCATCAGTGTATCACCATAATTCTAACGTACCCCCATGTGATTGATAATTTACCATTTTTTACAAAGACATGTATAAACCAACATTGTAAGACATCTCATCAAAATGACCATACATTTATACATTAAGATTTAAAAAACAAATCATGTGAATGGTAAAAAAGAACATGTGAGTGATTATTCACTTAGATTATCATTCACATAAATATACACGAACATTCACATAATTTTTAAAGATGTAGAAAGTATGAATGTATGTGAAATTCACATATCATGTGTGTACCGTTAATTTAAACATGATTATAAGAAAAATATTTTTTTTTAAAGAATGGTTCCATCGGATGCACTTGTTTTTTAGTGGTACTCAAAGACATAATGATCTTTTTGTGTTTGATTCAAACGAAATAACACGTTGATTCAAGATATATGTTATTTTGATTCCATATTTCTTACATTTCTCACAAATATCTGATTTCTTAAATGATCCTAATCATATATAAGCTCTTTTCTTTCGGCAAAAAATCTCATCGATTTGTGCACAAATAAATTTTCGTATTTTATGCGTCAACAAAAAGATGTCTTTAAAAAAATAATAATAATAGATATGTAAATTAATCAATTATAAATTGATTTTCCGATTCCTCACGAAAGTTAGTTATCATTTAAATCTTTCCCTACACACATCAAAATTATTTGCATCTTATCTTTTTGTCGAAAAAAAAATATTCAAATAAAACGGTAATTAGGGTCACAAATCTTTTGAGGCTTTTTCAATCGAAAAATGGTATTAAAAATATTATAAGATTGATTTTTTATTTTACTTTCATGTATATTCCAAAGTATGAAATAACTTGGTGTTTTAACGTATCAAGAAGATACGAAATCTTTTTTATACCTTGTTGATTATGTCTGTAGGAGACCAAGTCTCATCGACAACTTTCCCATTATCATGTTTCTCCTCTTCAACGTTTTCTTTCTCCTTCTCTTTCACATCATCGCCTTCTTCCTTTTTTCCCTCACACGATTTCATTGTCGCTTGCTTGGCAATGATGGTCTCCTCAGGCTCCTTGGCGGTGATCACATCCTTAAGGCCCTCGATTGTGGTCACTTCCTTAGTCGTCTGAGGGGCAATTGTCTCCTTGGCCGCCTTAGGTGTAGCCATCTCAAGGGCGGTACGCCCTTTAGCCGACTTAGGGGTGCTTTGATCATTAGTAGCCTTGGGAGTGGTCATCTTTTTAGATATTTGACGAGTGGTTGTCTTAATTGACGCCAGACGTGTACTTTTTTTTCTATGTGGAGGTGAATCACCATCATTTCTCATGGCTTTAGGAACGCTAACACAAGCACCCATGTTATATTTTAATTAACTAAAACTAAAATAAGTCAAGAATAAATCGAATTTTAACTCTGTTTTTTTTTTCTTTTCTCCGTATATACTATATACACTCGAACGAGAGAAGGGACCAACGAAAGCGACACCGGAAACAGGGAAGAATAGAAGATTTAGGGAAATGAAGACCAAAGGGCTAGAATGATGTGTTTTGTATAGGATGGTTTTTTACACATTCGATGTTTCCGACATTCTATCGATGGTGTATAGAAATTTAAGGGAAATGATTGGAAATGATTTATTTTAGTAGTTTTTTCTGTTTTAAAAGAATAAATTCTTTAATTCTATTTTGTTTTCATTCGTTTCAAACTATTCAATGATTTCAAATCGGTAAAATGGTATGTCCAGAGTATTTTTATGCCCATGGCGAAGTAGAAAAAATATAATTTTAATAATGTAACAACTGTTTTTTTTTAATAAGTTTGGCCAAGATAGAAAAATAATGTTTTTTTAACAATACAACATACTATTTTTTAACAAGAGTTTTTATTATTTATTTGGCTGAACAATTAAAAATTACACGTGTGAACTAATATATTACTAATCGGCTGAAAAAATAATGTCCTCTCTTTGTGTCATGGGCGGTAGTCCATGTGGCCCTGTCGATAAAACATTGCCACATCTTCAAATCTGTATATCATCTTTTAATGTATGTATTTTTATATTTGGGGATGTTTGGATTCACGTTAGCCTTTGAAAACGATACTAGTATTTTGTGTTTTAAAAACTTAAAAAAATAAGTTAAAATTAAAATTTATGTGACAAAAAGAATTGATTATTAATTTAATAACTGATATAAATGAAATATTATCATAAGATCAGTGATTTATGTAAAATGGAATCGAACAATCAAATCGAAACACTTTTAAAGAATACGCAACCTAACTGATCATAAAAAGTACACAACCTATATCAGAACAAACACAACTAGTACGTGCGTATCATATTACCAAATTTCTAAAAACATTTAATTTTTAAATATTTTTTCATACCAACATATATAATACATGAATTTTCAACATAGTATAATATAAGCACACAAACACACACCTATGTTTGTTTTTTAGATGGTTAAATCGGTTTTCAAGATGACACGTAAACAATTGAAAACCAAATAGTTTAAGCTTTAGTTTTTGGTATTAACTTTGTAAAAAATAACATAAAAATAAAAGAAACTTTTTCATGATCTACTTGTAAAAGGATTGAATGTTCGAACATATACAATGATGATTAGTGGCTTTTGTAGCAAAGGACTATCGTGGGATGCAAAAACAGTTGTTTCTTACAATGGAAGATAGTGGTTATTCGTCGACCAATGTCACTTATTGTGTTCTTCTACAAGGATATATGAAGAACAATGGATCATTGGATTGTTTTTAGATCTATAAAGAATGTAATTGGGTTTTGATTGGATGAATTTGGATTAAAATTGATCTATTGACTGGCCTATTTCCAAGCAATCGTTTTAGGTTTTTGGAAATGACATGAACTTACGGTGTCATAACATTGCCTATTATGGGGAGCGCGACCGCGCTGGGTCGATTGCGGCCACGATCAGCCATTTTGGGTCGTGGGGACTATTATGGGGTATACAGGGCTTATCTGTTAAGTTGAGATTAATCAGTGAAGATCCATTGTGTATACAGGGACTGTTAGAGATCGATACGAGATAGATTCGGGTCAGCGGGACTAGTTAGAGTTAGCTACCACGCATCAGGTGAGTACACGAGTTCATTTAAAGGGCCTAATTTTATTTGAGTCAATGTATGTGCATATACTATCTGTGATTATGTTGTGGGCTCTGTGAGCTGCCCTTAGGTATGATTATACATTTCTTTATTATATGATACATGTGTATGTATAGTGAGTTGTGGATGAGATCTATTGTAGAGATAATCGCGATGGGCTATCGCGGGAGGTGAGTCGCTCTGTTTAACCCTGTGTATGGTTCCTATATATATATATATATATATATATATATATATATATATGTGTGTGTGTGTGTGTGTGTGTGTGTGTGTGTGTGTGTGTGTGTGTATTACCAGGTCGCTCCTGCGCTTATTATTTCATGTTAGACTCCACGAGCGTGGCTTGGCTGCAGAGGAAAGGGTTTCCCCAATTGAGATGGGAATCTCTTTGGGAAGGAGCTAGTGTGCCTCTAGGAAGAGGTTAGTGATGCATGAGTTATGCCACGGAGTATAGACTTAGTGTGATTGACATGCTTAACATGTGTTATGTGATTAGTTGCAGAGTCTAAAATCTTGTGTACTCACGAGCTGTGAAAGCTTACGTATTCGAGTCTAAATGTGTGTGTCATGGGGACAGATGATAGGACCGTCAGCTTCTGGCCAGAAGTAGGAGCTTGAGTTGTTGTAGAGAGTTTTTGCATTCTGTTGACTGTATGTAGATATCACTGCTTTTGGGAAAACTCTATGTACATGTATTATGGGATTTATACAGTGGGGGTTAGCAGTTTAATCTGGGTTGTTTATATGATGTTAAATGTTTTTAAGTAACAATGTTTGTGTAAACCTCTGACTTTGTGTAATGGATGTTATATCGTTATTGTCACTTGTATATTGTAAATAATGTGACATTTAATCAGGCTTGGAGGGTGTTACATATAAATTATAGAATAGAGTTTATAAAACTGATCCATGTGGTATGACCTATTGAATTCTGAAACTTAATTTTGCATAAACGATCGGATTTGGTTCTTTAGAAAGTTAATCATTTAAAAGTGACGATTTTACCCATTTTAGAATTATAATTTTGGTCCCTCAAACCTTTATTCATTATTTTCATTTTTGGTCCTTTAACTATTTTTTTGTTTTACATTTAATTTAGGGTTAATATTGAAAAAACCCCACGGACTTTCATGTAATTATCGATTAAGTCATTGAACTTTTTTTCAGAGTATTTAAGTCCCTAAACAATGTTTGTCTTATTCAAAACTATATATTTTAGACTTGCTACCTGCTTAACAGGTAAACTAAAGTTCCTCGAATAGTTTATTGTTAAAAAAACAACTCTCTTTTCCAATTTTCACGATTAAGTCACTGGACTTTCTTTTATCTTGTTTAGGTCATTGTACCGTTTACCGGTTAGTGACCTGCTAAACAGGTCAAATATATAGTTTTGAATAAGACAAAAATTGTCTAGGAACTTAAACACTCGAAAAAAAAGTACAGTGACTTAATCGATAAATTTATGAAAGTTCGTAGGGTTTTTTCAATATTAACGTAACCCTTTAATTTATTAATTAATAATATTTAGTTAGTTAATTATTAAAATACACCTAATAAACAAATTATTCCTTAGTCATTAATTAATAGGCTATGATTCAATTTTTGAATTTTATATTTTACATTTTCATAATTTTTATGTTTGTGTTTCTCACGTTATGTCATATTTTTTCTGTTCATATTCATATTCTTTATTTTAATGTAACAACACCTTAATAATATTTTTTTTTGTTTCGTTTATTCTAAACACCTTACGAGTTTCATTGTTTTGACATTACTGTATTTTATGATGATTATAAGTGATCTCTCAAAAAAAAAATAAAAAATTAAAAGCTTGTAATACAAACTACACATGAATATTCATATCAATATTCTTTTAGGTTTGTTTGTTTTACACACTTATAATATTCTAATTAACTTTAAAAGTTATGTTGACATATCAAATGAAAATAAAAAAATGGACTCATAATGATAATTACAAAGTTACTACAGAATTCTGAATATTAACTTAATACATAATATTTTTTAGAATGTTATATGAAAACGTAAAATATTGATACGAACATGAAAAATATTTACACTAACAAAAGAAACACAAAAACGATGAACTATCAAAACGTAAATACCAAATTTTAAAATTAAATCAAGACCCATTGATTAATTATGAAATAAAAAATTCGTTAATAGTGTTATAATTTATTAATTAACTAATTCAATTAGAATTTATAAATTAACTAATTAAATGTATACAAAACAATTTTAGTAAAGGATAAAAAACAGTGAATAAATATCTGAGGATCAAAATTGTAAATCTGTAACGACAAAATCGTCATTATTTAAATTAAGTTTTTGAGGAACCGAATTTATAAGTAAACATTAAAAATAACAATACGTTTATATAAAACTAGTTTATTTCTCGTATAATACATGAGATACTTAAATAACTGAGTTTAAGCATTGGTAAGTGGAGATTAAAAATTTCGATAAGAAACTAAAAGTAGAAGATGTAACACCCTCCCCGATCCCGGAAATGCCACGTCAATACAATACACAGGTGGCAGTAACGCAATAACTCTATAACACATAAGTCAGAAGGATACACTGAAATCACTGGTAATTTAAAACTTTTATACAAACATATTATCCGCTAAATTACATAAGCCCAAAAGGTGCTAACATAAACTGTACTGATCAGATCATCACACGAAATTAACACAAAGCTTCCCAGATGATTCCCGATCCCAGCTACTCAAACTCGGCTGCTACTCCTGTCACTGACGCCCTGAACATGGAAGACTCGAATACGTAAGCTCGAAAGCTCGTGAGTACTCGAGGGTTAGACTCTGCACAGAATACACGTAATACACACAACGATAGCTCAATCTCTGTCCCTGGCAGTCAATATCTCAATACAGGTATGAACACATACATGAGATCCGAAGCCCTGCACACAATATCACTGAGGGGGACCCTTCCCCAACTAACGACTGTGTCCACCGGTGGTTAGTCACAACCCTGTAGCACGGGCGCGAACCGGCTACAGGCCCTGCCGTGTATACACGCCCCAAGGACTGTTAGGGACAGTCAACCCGCGCGATAACCCATCGCGAATCACCGTCCGTATGGAACTCATCACGGCCCCCGGACTGGATCTCATCTCATGCACATATATCACATATGTAAGAATAGAATCATACCTGAAGCCCACGTCCCTGTCTCATACACAGCATAGCACAATATACACAAATAGCACGACACAACTCAGAAAACGGAGCGCTCGTTTGGAAAAGACTCGGGTACTCACCTGGTCGATCCACTAATCCCGGAATCTCTGACTCGGCTCGGCTCGCTGACTCGTCCCTGAAATTACACAAATCCCTACTCGTTAACACAAATCCACGAACACATATTACAAACTCATAATGAGCTTAACTCGAACCCGAAAGCAACCCCCAACCGAATCCCAAAACTTTAACTCGAAACCAACCCCGATGAAACCCCGAGAACTCGATCAAAACCTGACCCAAAATAGTTCCAACAATTTCCCGAACACCCAACAAAATATAACCCAAAATCCCAAGCTGAACCCAACTCCTAAAACCCTCGAACCGACCCGAAACCCCGAAACAATCTCAAACGAAAGCCTCGAAAACCCGACTCACAACAATCTCAAACGAAACACGACTCAATAAATCACATAACCCGAATACATCCGTCAAGAACCAACACGACTCAGATACAGCCCCAAACGAGCAACCGATGCTCGAAATTCGGCCGAAACAGCCCTGCTCCCCGATCTCGCCCGCGCTCCAGGCAACACGGCCGCGCTCGGCCTCAGCTCGTCGCGACCACGACTGCAGGATCGCGACCGCGACCCCTGCAGTGTTGCTCCTTCCCTGTTCGTCGACCAGTTCTGCCCAGGAGCTTAAAAGCTCCCCCAAATCGACTTTCAGTCCTAAAATACTTCCCAAATCAACATATAACTCCCCTAAAACAGATTGCAATTAACCCCCACAACTTGGTTAACACATGACTCAATTTTTAGAAGCAAAATTAGAGGTTCTTACCTCAAACTCTCAAGAACATAAAGATGAAGAGGAAAACCAAGATTCAGCAACCAATTCGCATCTTAAAGCTTGATTTTGCAGCTGGAACTCATGTACGCACACACACACTTTTCACACACACTTTAGGTTTGAAAATAAGAAAGGAACGCACGTACATATGTTTTCTAATTTCGACGGGTTCCGACCCCATAACCCGAACCCGATACCCCTTTTTCACAAATAATATTCAATCAACCCGATTAAATCCACGAACTCAAATATATAATCAATCCACTAGATTATAACCCGGAGACACGTAACTCGCAACCCGACACGTATATATCCACTAATCGGGTTTTCATTGGACCCACACAATAATAATATATTAATTATCCACTAAAATAAATCCACGCAATTATCACAAAAACGGGATGTTACAAATCCTCCCCTCTTAAAAAGATTCCGTCCCCGGAATCTATCGCAGACCAATCGCAAACACACATTTCTCATGTTAAATCCCCGAAAATGTTGACTCACAACTCTCGATATAATTATCAACTCTCTTGATAAATTCGCATTTGAACTCTGTATGACACAATCATCACTGATACACATCTTTATTTCAACTCTCGAAGCAAGTCAACTCCCTCGAATCTTTAACTCAATTAGACAATCCACTAATAGCTCAATTAAATCCCCTAATTCACATATCGGCAACTGATAGATCCTCTATTCACAGAATCTTCACGTGGCGTCACCTCATAAGCCACTAAATCCTCATATGATCTCAATCCATCGATCTTCGCACCTTTCATCACATACTCACATAGCTCCATACAGGTCATCCACTAACACATCACATAACGATATCTCCATCGAATCACTAAACGCAAGCCCAAAAATATGGTTAAACTCATAAACGGATTAAATCCACTCGCAATAGATTAATCCACTACCACAACAGAATTCTCAACTCTTTTCACCACAGCAGATAAACATAGCTCATAAAACGCAATATCATAGATATGGATAGCACACACACAAGGGCTTAAATCCACTATCAATATGATAATCCACTAGCACATCACAACAAATTCGCAATTATCACTCATATAATGCACATAGCCCAATAAATTAATCCACTAACATAGCACAATTCTGAACTCGAAAAATCCAGATCACAATAAACCCGAATTTAACACATTGACTCCACATATACACCCCATGCATAACGACCCCAATCAGCCCATACATATAATCCCGCCTCTCTGTCACTGTATCCCACAATCACAAACACATTCGCAATAATTATTCATATAATTTGATCCACTAACATGACACAATGCCCAAATCTCGAAACTCTGATAACCCATTACACCACAATATATCTCACTCTCACACACATGCCCAGATATAATAATCCCCCATGACCCATACACAATCGTCCCGAACCTCTGTCACAGAGTCACATAACCACAGACAAACGAAGCAGTCACACACAGCAGAACACATACTCTTATCATAGACATAGCCCAATATCCCGCCCCACAACTGACACACACTCTAAGCAAGCTCAGAAAAACATACCCGATATCACATCAGCAGTATCTCGAGCTTCCTCTGCGGTCGCCTGAAAAACCCGACCTCGTGCTCTAAAGTCATGACGACCGGATGACGACGGCTCAGCTCTGGCCCCACTGGAACTCATACCCTGCATCGCTGGCCCCATCTCTGGACAATCTCGTACTCTGTGCCCCGGTCTCCCACAACGGAAGCACAACGGCTCTGGGACTGTACACGTGGCGGCGGCATGCCCACGCTGACCGCATCGATAACACCTGGGCACACACGGCCCACTATGGCGTCGGTGGCATCTCGGGCACTCCCGATCTCCAACCGAACTGTCTCCCCTATCGCTCCCATCTCGAGGCCTCTGCCCTACACTGCTCTGACTCTGCCCTGTATATCTCGAACTCTGCCTCTGACTCTGACTATCTGATCGCTGGCTCCGCCCTGGTCCACTCGACCTCCGCTCCCTATCCCTGTCTCTGTCTTTGTCTCTATCTCTGTCTTGTCTATCTCTAGAACTCTGGCCTGAACGCCGCTCCCTGGATTCGTCTCTGGAATACCTCCGATCTCTCGAGGACTGCTCGGGAGTCCTTGCACGCCTGCGCTGAAAGAATGGGTCCTCTCTTTGCTTGGCTATCTCCCGCTCTCTGATGCGGGCCATCTCTAACGCTCTAGCGAAGGTAGGCGTCTCATGCATCCCAACGAACTCCCTGATATCGGCTCGCAGTCCATCAATGAACGCATCGGCCTTTCGCTGCTCGGTGGCGATGTGATGGGTAGCAAACTGCGAATACTCATTGAACTGGTCCACGTACTGCTGCACTGTCATCTCACCCTGCTGCAGATGCAGGAATCGCCGCTCCATCTCCCGCCTCTCGTCTCTAGGAATATACTGCAGCTCGAACACAGCTCTAAACTGATCCCACGTCATCGCAAAAGCTGCAGAAGATGTCATAGCCGACTCGATAGATTTCCACCACTGCAATGCCCCTCCTCTCAACAAATAAGCTGCATACCCCACCATATCTCTCGGTTCCACATGCGCAACTCGAAAGGCAGCCTCTACCTCGCGTTCCCATGCCATAGCCATCCCTGGCTCACCCCCACCTCTAAACTCTGGCGGATTCCCGGTCATGAAATCCTTAAACGAACCCCCTCGTCGAGACGTAGATGAAGAAGCACCCGCACCTGTATCCGGACCACCCCCAGCACGCGGTCCAACGCCCTGACCCTGTTCTCGCTCCTGCTCTCTCTGCTGTCTATAAAACTCAGTCAACACCCCCAAAAGCTCTGACTTGCGAATAAACTCGTCCCCTTCCGGCTTGCCCGCGCCGGATCCCTCGCCCTGATCTGCCATAACTATCTGCACAAAACGAAACAATTGAGAACCACTAATAAATCATCCGGCGTCATACACTAAGCCAGGTTAGTTAATTCCACTAATATCAATCGCAATGGATCCCCCATGGATCGAAACAAGGTTTAAGTTAAGCATCCACTAGTGATACTCAGACTTCAAACCACAAGCTCTGATACCATGCTGTAACACCCTCCCCGATCCCGGAAATGCCACGTCAATACAATACACAGGTGGCAGTAACGCAATAACTTTATAACACATAAGTCAGAAGGATACACTGAAATCACTGGTAATTTAAAACTTTTATACAAACATATTATCCGCTAAATTACATAAGCCCAAAAGGTGCTAACATAAACTGTACTGATCAGATCATCACACGAAATTAACACAAAGCTTCCCAGATGATTCCCGATCCTAGCTACTCAAACTCGGCTGCTACTCCTGTCACTGACGCCCTGAACATGGAAGACTCGAATACGTAAGCTCGAAAGCTCGTGAGTACTCGAGGGTTAGACTCTGCACAGAATACACGTAACACACATACACATAGCACATCCACACAACGATAGCTCGATCTCTGTCCCTGGCAATCAACATCTCAATACAGGTATGAACACATACATGAGATCCGAAGCCCTGCACACAATATCACTGAGGGGGACCCTTCCCCAACTAACGACCGTGTACACCGGTGGTTAGCCACAACCCTGTAGCACGGGCGCGAACCGGCTACAGGCCCTGCCGTGTATACACGCCCCAAGGACTGTTAGGGACAGTCAACCCGCGCGATAACCCATCGCGAATCACCGTCCGTATGGAACTCATCACGGACCCCCGGACTGGATCTCATCTCATGCACATATATCACTTATGTAAGAATAGAATCATACCTGAAGCCCACGTCCCTGTCTCATACACAGCATAGCACAATATACACAAATAGCACGACACAACTCAGAAAACGGAGCGCTCGTTTGGAAAAGACTCGGGTACTCACCTGGTCGATCCACTAATCCCGGAATCTCTGACTCGGCTCGGCTCGCTGACTCGTCCCTGAAATTACACAAATCCCTACTCGTTAACACAAATCCACGAACACATATTACAAACTCATAATGAGCTTAACTCGAACCCGAAAGCAACCCCCAACCGAATCCCAAAACTTTAACTCGAAACCAACCCCGATGAAACCCCGAGAACTCGATCAAAACCTGACCCAAAATAGTTCCAACAATTTCCCGAACACCCAACAAAATATAACCCAAAATCCCAAGCTGAACCCAACTCCTAAAACCCTCGAACCGACCCGAAACCCCGAAACAATCTCAAACGAAAGCCTCGAAAACCCGACTCACAACAATCTCAAACGAAACACGACTCAATAAATCACATAACCCGAATACATCCGTCAAGAACCAACACGACTCAGATACAGCCCCAAACGAGCAACCGATGCTCGAAATTCGGCCGAAACAGCCCTGCTCCCCGATCTCGCCCGCGCTCCAGGCAACACGGCCGCGCTCGGCCTCAGCTCGTCGCGACCACGACTGCAGGATCGCGACCGCGACCCCTGCAGTGTTGCTCCTTCCCTGTTCGTCGACCAGTTCTGCCCAGGAGCTTAAAAGCTCCCCCAAATCGACTTTCAGTCCTAAAATACTTCCCAAATCAACATATAACTCCCCTAAAACAGATTGCAATTAACCCGCACAACTTGGTTAACACATGACTCAATTTTTAGAAGCAAAATTGGAGGTTCTTACCTCAAACTCTCAAGAACATAAAGATGAAGAGGAAAACCAAGATTCAGCAACCAATTCGCATCTTAAAGCTTGATTTTGCAGCTGGAACTCATGTACGCACACACACACTTTTCACACACACTTTAGGTTTGAAAATAAGAAAGGAACGCACGTACATATGTTTTCTAATTTCGACGGGTTCCGACCCCATAACCCGAACCCGATACCCCTTTTTCACAAATAATATTCAATCAACCCGATTAAATCCACGAACTCAAATATATAATCAATCCACTAGATTATAACCCGGAGACACGTAACTCGCAACCCGACACGTATATATCCACTAATCGGGTTTTCATTGGACCCACACAATAATAATATATTAATTATCCACTAAAATAAATCCACGCAATTATCACAAAAACGGGATGTTACAGAAGAAACATGGTTGAATAGGAAGAGACCAACAATATTGAAAGATAAGAAGCGGTATTCATGAGTTTTTAAAACAAACAATCTAGTTAGAGGATTTTTTATGAATAAATTACTTTAATTTTATTTTATCAATGAATATAGAATACACATGTTATATCCTCGTTAATCCAAGTGGCTGTCTATTTAATCGCCAAGTGACGTACATTCATTCTTGCCATAAAATAGATAGATGTATATTGTTAGTTTTTTTACATCACGATATTACATGCCATGTATTATATATAATATGATAATACATTTTTTTTATCATCCATCCATAAAATAAAAACAAAACATTTTGTATATTTATACATCATATAATATAATTATATGTTATTATAGATGATAAAACTTATTGTTTACATATTCCTTCTCATCTAAAATGTATTAGAAATGTAAATTTCTACAAAAATATATAAACTAAGGGTCAATTGCTAAAAACAAAACATGAATAAAATTGTTAAAAATAAACAAATGTCAAATAGACAATGATGATAATATTTAGGATAATATCAAATAGTGAATATAATTAATTATTTATTAATGTTTGTAAATATTAATATAATGAATTGTATTTGTATTGTATCTTATTTTATTTTATTTTAAAAATAAAAAAATATATATGTATTTATCTTTTTTAAGGTGAAATATAGTGATTTACATGTGATAAATTATGTTCTCCTTGTCACAAAATTACTTGAGAAAATCCAATTAACGGTGAATAAAGTAGTTAATTCTGTTAAGAAAACGAGATTTTGAAACGAAAACTTCTCCCAATTTATCGGTGCGTTAAAGCGCGAGTGAGCCATCAATGTCGCTATTGATTCGGTCCTCACCAAAAACGGATATATATTGCTTTTCGCTATGGCGTTCCTCCTGCGTGCTCTGGAAAAGGTTGATTCGTTCTTCTTCCAAGTCCTTTAAAGAATATCTGTAGTTTGGTTGTTGATCCTTTGAATTAGGGTTTCACGTATATAAATTGAGGTGTTATACTAATCAAATTGTTGCATGTGCAGGTTATTCGATCAAGCGAAGCTTCTATCACCTGTTCGTGAATCGTATTTGTTTTGAACATGTAAGATCTGTTCATTTAATTCGTTTACAAATCATTAATTGGAGGTGTGAATTGCTTACATTAGTTTTCACTCAATAGAGAAAGTAATTTGAAAAATAATGCTTATGGCCTCATGTTGATGTATCAATCCCGTGTTTTGATTTTGAAATTACTTGTTTTTTTGATAGAAATTGGACTACTATTAAGTCACTTTTTGGTTATTTTGAAAGTATGATTGAAATTGACTACCAAGAACAAACACCTCCATTTTTGGGTGCATCTTTGCCCTGTTTGGACGTAGGAAACTTTCAATATGGTTTAGTTCATGCATCCAAACATATTATTACTCCACATGACATACATTGGACTTAAATCTTAAATTGGACGTGTTGAAGTTTTACGAAACATCTCACAACCACCAAATACCTTCAATTATGAAAAAGTACCTTTCGATTTTGGCGATAGAAAACCATTTTGGATGCAAACCAGTTCCATAAATTATTCCTGAAGATGGCAATGGGGAAATAGATAATATAATCTAAAAAGTTTTTGGAAATGATGCAATTATAGGGCTTAACCCAACATGAGGATTGTAAAAATTCTCTCGGTTGGGGAGGGTACTTAGCATCAATATTCTTGTGTATGAGTGTGATTTCTGTTACAAGTATTTATTTAGCAAACTTGCATGATGTTGTTGGATGTGAAGTAGTTGAAATAATTTGAGATTGTGTACATGTAACTTTTATCCCCAAAATTCATCCACAAAGAACCATTAAGGGCACACCAATTGGCTTATGTGATTTTGCTATTAGTGAAGAAACTCTAGAATTGTTGGCATTTGCATTTGATATTGGAATATGTTTAGAAAGAAGAAATGTGTTTGGAATATGTTTAGAAAGAAGAAATGCGTTCTGTATCTTCTCCAAGATGCCAATTCACTTACTGGGTTTCATACTTATTTCCCATCGTTCTTCTTTCTTTTGATTTTATTTTTTTATGAATAAGATGGATGAAGAATATACATGACACTTCTTCCGGAACTTACGTCCACGTGAATAGAGGCGTAAACGTGTAAGAAAATCAGACTCTGAAGTGATGATTAGTCATCAATTCCTGAACAATAAACATTTTATGGATTGATTGGTTGCTAATTCGTTGAACTTATTATATAAAAGTGGCCACGTTTTTCCTTCACTATTTCATCCGGTTGTAATTTCAGCCTGCCTTTTCTCTTTCCCGGCAAAGCAAAGTGGATACTATGTGTGAATCTCACTACAGATAGTGAGGACCACACAGTGGAACCTTTTAAGTTTTCTATCTCAATTCAAATGGTATATCGACATCTATCTGTCTTGGGCACTCGGCTGCCATTGTGGCGAACATGATTTGGAAGCTTGTGCTTTTGGATCTTGCATTAACAAGTTAAAAAGGATTTATTTTGCCTAGTTGTAATGTATTTGATCCTTCATCTAATGTAATGTTTTGTTCTTTTATGAAGGGGTGACGTGGAACCAACTGACCAAAAGAAGTACTTAGAAGATTCTTGCAAGCCCAAGTGTGTTAGACCTCTCATCGAGTATCAGGTGCTTTTCAAAATACACTTAAACATGGTCATTTACTATTTTCACTTACCAAGTACTAAATTTGCTGATTCATTTATATTTGGTTGGTTGAGTGTCTTCAATTAGTAATATCCCAACTTGATGTGTTTACATATTTGTCGAGCGGCAATAATTGCTCCAAACAGGTGAAAAGTAGTTATGTGATAAGCATATACAAGAGGGTGTCTGACAATAGGACAATTTTAATCAAGGGAGTACAATATGATGCAAGTCAAAAATGTATTTTTCAACAATTATTTGTATTTGCATGAATTGATTTGATTGCGATCTAGAAGGACCCTAATACCCACAGGAGACATACTTAAATGACAAAGTTAGCATGCAACATTTGGATCTTATTGTTTCAAGTTTAAGTTTGCTTCTAGGATGCTTTAAATGCTCTGTTCTTGATACCTTCTATCCACGTTTTATTTACATGAGGATCCTAGTTGTTGAATCCAATACTGAAAAGATAAGTGCTAACTGATACCTGAATCTACACATAATGTAATATAATGATTA
The DNA here is from genome assembly GCA_020465985.1 of Centrapalus pauciflorus. Classification (NCBI taxonomy): domain Eukaryota; kingdom Viridiplantae; phylum Streptophyta; class Magnoliopsida; order Asterales; family Asteraceae; genus Centrapalus; species Centrapalus pauciflorus. The sequence continues at coordinate 8,621 of JAANYP010006598.1, read as the reverse complement.
AGCGGCTTTAAATTAGCAATTGCATTGAAACATGCAAGAAAGACTACGCAGTTGCAGCATCACGGGAGGTGTTCCCAGGATTCCAGGAAACAGTGCCGATAATCAAGTCAGTTCCTATGGGATGGAATTATCTCAGACTATTCAAGTGTATGCATAAAAGTAAGAGACGTCATTTTCCAGATCATCATCTACATGTATAGTTATCTCAAAGGAGCAATTACCAAAATAACTGCTTCTAGCAGAAATTAGTTATTTGACATGTCTCATACTTTCCTCTTCCAAAACATGAAACTTCTCCTCATCCTTTTCCTCTATTGCCATTAGACTTTGTCCTAGAAGACCATCCGTCTTCCCATACTAAAAAACAGACTTTCGGGAGTCCATTCCGCCAAGGACCTTCCAGCTAATAATAATAACAGCCAAGTCTTTTAAATAGTATAATAATGTGGGTGTTGCATGAACTATTCAAAGCAACAATTCAACTAAAACATCAAAGTACCTCGTCCTCGAAAAATTTGAAAAGAATATAAGGAATGCAGCAGACAAAGAAATTAAAGTATTGAACATATGTCCCTTGCCGGTGAGCGGTACAGAACGGTATGCAGAGGATTGGCTAGATTTCAGTCGTGAAACAAAATGATCATTTAAGACGTGAAATACAAATGTGATCATAAGAATGACATACTACTGCTTGTTTAGTTTTTGCAAAGAAATGAATCTAGTTTTCACTTTGATATCGTATTTGCTGCCAAGATGCTTGGTTTATATGCTTTTACTGAGTTTGCCTGGGCAAGTTTTGTGCTTGTAGATTCTAATTCAAATAAATCGAAATTTGCAGGCATGTGTGAAAAGAGTAGAAGGGGATACCACCGGAGAAAAGCATTGCACTGGACAGTACTTCGATTACTGGCATTGTATTGACCGAGCGGTAAGCATATTCTCTCCTCTGCATTTCCTTTACTGTCTCCCATTCGAAAAATAATTTTTTACCAAAACCTGTTTCGACTGCAGGTTTCACCTAAGCTATTCGACAAACTCAAGTGAAAAGGGTTTCTCGAGACATCAAGATCACATCGTTGCTCTTTTGGTTTTTGGTTTGTTAGAAGTAAATTCATCTGCATTAACTTATCAAATAAGTAGCATCTCCATAGTGAGTCCTTCTGGCACTTAAACTCAGATCTTCTCAAATCATTGTGTTTTCGTCAAGCTTACAGCATGTCACACTTTCTTCTCTTTCCAGACCAATAAGGTTACAGTAATTTGTATAAGTTAGTAATATTAATTGATCCGTCGGGGAAGTCCCTTTTGGCCAACCTTGTGGTAATAAACTTTTTTTTGTGATCTCGCGTTCAAATCCTGTAACCTTCAAATAGCAGGGGGTCATTTGTATCTGGACTTGGATTATGGTTTGTTTTGGCCAATGGGTCTGTGAAGGATTCGCGAGATTCCGGAAAGATAGTTCGGATGGGATTTGTTACAAAAAAATCTATCTGTTTTTATTTTTTGACAATTGGCTGCACTCAAACTTTTAACATGAGAGAATATTACAGAATGTTATATCTACACAAGAGAACTATTTTGTATACATTGCTTTAAAATAAAATAGTTATTACATCATGTAAATGAGAGGTCACGGGTTCGACTCCCGTTTGAAGCAACTTGAAATTTAGGTGGAGAATGTAAGTTCCACTTGGAGCAAAGGAGTAGTTTAGGAAGAATAAGCTAGTTTGTCGTAAAAAAAAAACCATGTATTCATTCGGTTTCGTTATGGTTTCTATTTTCCAAAAGTTCGATTCCATCTGGTTTTTACAATATTAATTTAATTTGTGAAATAAAATTTGTGATGAAATTTAATAATGAAAATATTTTATGAGAAAATTCAAAATATAGTTTTTGGGAAGAAAAATACGTGTTGTTTTAAATATTATATTCAGATCGGGGCAGAATACAAAACGTCTCCTGCGTCTTCTTCTCTCTCTAGACTCTTGTTACCCTGCGGCTTCAAAAGTCAAAACCCTTCGACGGTAAATCGATACTTCCCCAAAATCGATCGTTTTTCCTATTCGTTCTTTCGATCTGTCGCACACTCACTGATATATGAACTTTGTATTTGTACTTGGTTGATGTTCATATGCAGGTCTGCTCGATTGAACGAGGTTGCTTTGAAGGGTTCGATTTTATTGTCTTCTTTAATTACTTATGTGAGTAACACTATTAGTTTTTCGTAGTTTCAAGTTTCTAATATTCGAGTATTTTTATGTATAAATTGCTCATTATTTGCGGTTAAAAGTAGTTGCAAGTGTTAATTTGTATAGTTGTGTGTTTGGTGATCTTATGATGTAACTGTGTTGAATTGATTAGGTCTAGAAACTTGTATACCTAAATCAAAGCTTGTATAATGTATTTGCCATCTAAAATGTTTGCCTGTTGATGTAGATTGAGGTTGGGATATTGTGATTGAAGAAACATAATGCGATTGAATCCACTAGGTTTACCTTTTATCTCAAGATGGATTGAGCCAAGCAGACAAAGATTGATTTGAATGCTGTTGTAAAGCTTCTGAAATATTAGGATACATTAAACTCAGTTTGGCTCCCGGAATTGAATCTGAAGGAATTGGAATTTAATTTACTCTGCATAGTATGTCAAATGGTTGATGTATGAAATGGAATAGCGGTTAAGGTTAAATGTAAATCCCAGTGTATCCCAGGAAATCCGCGAACCAAACAGCCCCGGTGTATGGAGTTGTGAAATGTTAGGAATATCAAATTTTATTACAAATAGTTAGGAATGATGAGTTTCTTCAACCATAGATTTTGATGGAATTTAAACAAATATTTATTCATTCTTTTTGTAATCCAAATCTCCAAACATACTATAAGTAAATTTCAATTTCTTCAAATTCATTCCGCGAGCCAAACGAAGCCTCAATTTAACTCCTGAACTCTCTAAAAAAATTGGATTCATTTATGCAAAACACTATGTAAGTAACAAGATTACAAAATATAAGTTATTGGCATAACCGCATGAGTTTTGGTTTCTAGACTTGTAGTAGATTTGTAGCTTGTCTGCAGCCTGCTAATAAATGATAGAATAACTCTTGAAAGTTGTCAGCTTGCATTTTCTTTATATTTGAAAACAGTGAGGAGAGAAGTTAGAGTGTCTTTTTATAAGTAGAAAAGAATAAAGACTTTTTCCACCATGTTTGCTATGCAAGATTGATTAGGAAGTGTGTTGAACCATAATGAATCTTAAAATGCCTTGTGCAAAATATTGGTATGATTTTCATTAATATTTTCTTTTTGGGAAAATTATCAACCGGAATCTCGATCATGGTAATTATTAACAAAGTTTAGTGATGTTGAGTTTTATTCATTATATTTTTTTACTTCTATTTTATCAGAATTAAAGAAAATTTAATATATCAGGCTTAAGTCAAAGTACTTATATTTAGGTGTGTACATTATGTTTGAATATAGATATGATATGCAATCATTACTCAAACACTCAATTGGGACAAAGAAAATATTCACCTAGTAGTACTCAGGAAGTCAGGAACTTGTTAGTTGATGCAATAATGTTCTATGATAGTATAGCATTCTTCATATGTTCTATGTCTGGTGTATCCTATAGAACCTTCATGACAGCAGTTTAGGACTCATGTGGTAGAACCTATAAGATTGCTTGATCTAGATCCTTCATCGTGTGAGTGGACCTTGAAAAAATTTAGAGACGTCTCTCATTTATAGCAATATAGAATAAAATAGGCCAAATAGGCGTGTGTTCTCTGACAATAGTGGAGAGTTGATACTTGATGCTATGTGGTTGGTTTCACAACATATAAGGTGTTGTTTGTGTTTTAAGAGGTTGTCGTCTGCGGTCTGCGGACTTAGCTGTAGAAATCTACGGTCAGAAGAGATGGCCTAAAGGTCTATTGACGTCCGCAGACGCGGGAAGACGTCTGCAAACGATGCGGCAAACGCGGGAAGACGTCTGCAGACGCGGGCAGACGAAATGAAACAAACACACTTTCATATAAAACATATTCACACGTCTTCGAGTTCGCAGACATAAGAGGTTCGAAGATCTTCTAAGAAAAAACAAACAAGGCCTAAGTGTACCACGGAGTAGAACTGATCGCTGTTTTTCTGATCAAGTAGGCTAATATGTCTCAAATAACAATTAAATTTAAAACCTATTATGCTGCTGACTATGGTACACAAGCTAAACCACGTTTCACTACCTTTCGTTTGCTGTTTTTGTAACCTAATCATATGGCTTTAGATTATATGGAGTATAAGAGGATTACTACAATTTTATGTTTGAGCTTCCGCTGTTGTGTGATTAAATCTTCTTGATTCAAGGGCGGACGAAGAACCAGTTGACCAGAAGAAGTACTTTGAAGATTCATGCAAGCCCAAGTGTGTTAGAGCTTGGCTTGAGTATCAGGTTCTTTCTAATTTTCCTTCAATCAGATTTTAAGATGTTCAAGTTCAAGTCCATAATCACATGCATACACACACACACACATATACAACCACATATTGTCATTTTTTTGCCCTCTGTTTTTGAAGGCAAAATTGCATTTTTGCTAGCTCGATCTCTTCAGTGTTTCAAGTTGGTCACTGAAAATATATTCATTTCATTTCTTGAGCATGCTTGATTGTTGTTGTCGTAAAAGTCAATACTAGAAGTTTTCATTTGAGCTTTAACTTACGGGTTATTTTCGTGTAATAGTTGTGTACATTTAATACTGTTTCGATTTAGGTAGTTTACTTTTTTTTTGTACACATCTGTAGTAATCATGATTTCAAAACTGTTCCAATTTGGTAGTTGAACAACCTAATAAACAGTACTAATTTGTAACATTTTCCTCCATCACCATCTTCCTTTTTGATCGCTGTGACAGCACTTTTCCATCATAATTACGTCTCTGCTTCAAACCCCAATCAAATCACTACCCTTAACAACTTCTCATCCACCTCCGGAAAGTAATCATATCTCTACATAAAAAATAACAATAACGGTTTTTAGCTGCGTTGAACGAGGGCTTCTTAAAATTTCAGTTATGATCCACAGGGATGTGTGAAAAGGGTCGAGGCAGATGAAACTGGGCACAAGCATTGCACGGGACAGTATTTTGATTATTGGCATTGTGTTGACAAATGTGTAAGCTTATTCACTTCTGCATCGATTAGTTTAACTCGAATCAACATGTAGAGATTATTCATTAATCTAATACGGAAGCTCAATTTGCTGCAGGTTGCACCTAAGCTATTCGAGAAACTGAAGTAATCGCATGGATTCTATGAAGATTGTCAAGATCACATCTTGATTTTTAAGATTCCCAATTTGTTTCAAGAAACCCTTTCTGTTGAAAAATCTAGTAGACTTGAGTTGATATGAATCAAAAGTGTACTTTGAAACAGTTGTTTTAATCAACTTTCTGCGTTTGTTGGAGCTGAAAACGTGGTTTTGAATAAGTAGATGCCTGAGTTTATGCTATTTCGTATCCCCAATTGCCACTGCTGGTTGCTCTTCACCATCGCTCCGGCTTATCATTCTTTCACGATCCAAAAGGAACATTTGTTTTGGATTTTTACGGTGGTGGATGAGGCAAAATAGCATCGATGTTGTTGGATTTTGGGCAAGAATATGTGTTTTGTCTTTAGAGATGGAAGCAAATAAAAAATGATCAACTTGATCATTTTACAACTGGGTTTAAACATTGTTTTATTAATGTTAATTTTCTGATTTTGATTAGTTAAAAGATATAGTCATCTTCAAAAACACATTCCCAAATATAAGTCACATTCAAAACACAATCCCAATTCCCAAACACCATTAAATCCCTTAAACAAATATTTCATAAAAGGGTAATGATAATTAAGTGTGCTCATATTAAAAAATTATATTAGTTTTATTTATCTTCAAGTTAGAAACATAAACTATTTTTTCTACACTTCTAAATACATATAATAGTTTTCTTTGAGAGGTGTACTTAATTATTTATCCCTTTCAAATTCATCATTTTTGACATCTCATATCAGCTATTTCTTTCCACCATTTTCATTCTAATATTTTGAAAATATCCACCATTTAATCTTTTCTATCTTTTTCTTATTTAAATAAAATTCACTTGTAATTAATAATTAAGGATATTGCAATTATTGTATATTGATATCTTTAGATTAAATTTGATTTTAATTTATTAGGTTATATTAGATTTAGATAGATGTGGTTTATTTTTGTTTTTAAAACATTATTGCCGCTTGTCACTTGCAGAAACACATGATATGAGGTAGGGGTGTTCACAAATTTTTGAAACCGAAAAACCGTTCTAATTTTGAGGTTAACTGAAGCGTTTTTTCTATTATTTTCGGTATGGTTAACCGAACCGAAAAAAACCTTCGGTTTCGGTTTAGGTTCACGATTTCGGTGACGAACGGTACACCGAAAAACCGAAATAAATTTACTTTTATATGTTTTAACTTTTATGCTTATAAATATTAACATTTATTCCAACAATAATTTAAAATTGTAACTTATCTATTAGTATACATTAATTTTTAAATTCAAAACAACAAAAATTTACACTTGAACAATTTAATTTAGAAAATTATAAAATCATTTTTTTTGTTTTTATTAGCTTTTAAAAGATAATGTCCAATCTTTAAAGATACTATATAGAAAATTTATAGTTTTATTCATCACTTTTATTATCTTAGACATTGTTAGTTTTTCGAAACTAATTCTTGAAGTTTTTAATTTAAAATTAATTAACTGATTAATTGGTTAACCGAAAAACCGAACCGATATCTCCGGTTAACCATCCGAAATGCGATTTCGGTTCGGTTAACCATCGATGAACACCCTTAGATATGACGACGAATGGATCGATGTATTTAATTGTTTGTCAGTGTTTATTATATATTAATATTTATAGATCATAAACAAATGTTATATAATTTTATGGGATAATTACAAAAAATAGCTATTTTTCACATGTTTATTCACTTTTTAGCCACTTTATATACATTTTACCAAAATAGCCACACTTTACGTTACCACATTTACGTGATAGCCACAATTTACGTGATTTGTACTTTTTTTTCATTTTTTAATGCATTACGTTACAAAAGGTGTCTGGTCACGTAAATTGTTGTACTTTACGTGACCATTTTTGCTGCTTCCCCATGAATGTTTGGTGGGATGTCTTGTCACACTTTACGTTACCACATTTACGTGGTAGCCACAATTTACGTGATTTGTATATTTTTTTCATTTTTTTAATGCATTATGTTACAAAAGGTGTTTGGTCACGTAAATTGTTGTACTTTACGTGACCAATGATTTGTACTTTTTTCATTTTTTAATGCATTACGTTACAAAAGGTGTTTGGTCACGTAAATTGTTGTACTTTACGTGACCATTTTTGCTCAATCCCCATGAATGTATGGTGGGATGTCTTGTCACACTTTAAAATGTTTTTTTAAGCAATCATTACATTTTTATGGGGAAGGAACAGATTTTTAAAAGTGGTCACGTAAAGTACAACAATTTACGTGACTAAACACCTTTTGTAACGTAATGCATTAAAAAATGAAAAAAAAGTACAAATCACGTAAATTGTGGCTATCACGTAAATGTGGTGACGTAAAGTGTGGCTATTTTGGTAAAATGTATATAAAATGGCTAAAAAGTAAATAAAGATGTGAGATGTGGCTATTTTTGTAATTATACCTATTAAATAAAAAAAAGGGTAAATTACAATTTTCGTCCTTGTGCTTATATAAAAATTATGGTTACCGTCCTTTTCACGATAACATTACAATTACAGTACTTATAGTTGGCGTTTTGTTATGCTTTTGGTCCCTTTATCCATTTTTTTTAAATGACAATTTTACCCTTTCAATTTATTTCACTTTTGGTCCCTCATCAAAATATTATTTTATAGTTCATTTTCTTAATGATTTATTATTCTTTTATTATTAATTTAATATATTTTTCTTATTATTACTATTAAAATTAAATGAAGTAATAAATTATTTAACATTTTTCATTTTCATTATTTATTTGACATTAGTATTACTAGTATTATTATTATTTTATTATAGCTTAAGTATTTACATGAACAAGTATTAGTAATTGAAAATAACTTGTATATGAATAAATTTAATATATTGTATTGTTGTAATTTATTGTAATTAATATTGTTAATATTGTTCTTACATATAAAATTCAAACATATATTGAACTATTTATATATTTAGTTTTTAAAAGGTAAAGCTTTAACTATTTATCATTTAACTTATTTATCTTTTGTCTCTACTTTATATTACTTCATATAAATTCTTATAAGTTTGGTCGTAGTTTTGTCCAAATTTATACATTTAAATTTAATTTTAATTTTTTCAATTTTTATAAACATTATATGTTCAATGTAATTTTAACTTAACAAAATATATTATTTAACATGTAATCTATTTTTATTTATTTATTTCATAATGTTAATATTCATATAAATTACAAATGTTTAATGTATTATGTAACATCCTTGAATTTTAAAGTATTGTAATTGCGGTTTATTAGTTTAATATTGTAATTTAAGTTGGGTCGTA